>SNQJ01S0011582.1:253141-263606 GCA_010110895.2 Picea sitchensis
TATGGAACAGTGTGTTGCATTTGGATTCCATGTGTAGTGCAGTAGCTTGTAAAATTATTGTTCACATATTCACCTCCATTATTTGTTCTTAACCTTTGAATTTGATGTCCAAATTTATTTTCTACAAGGGCCTTATAGGCCAAAAACTTGTCAAAAACTTCACTCTTGAGTTTTAGGAAGTAATCCCAAGTACGTCTTGAAAAGTCATCAATGAAATTTAAGAAATACTTGCACCCGGAAAAAGAAGGAGAAGAAAGTGGACCACACAAATCACTATGAACAAGTTGCAAAGGACCCGAGGCGTGCCATGAGGCACGCTTGTCAAAATTGTCCTGATGATGTTTGCCAAGAACACAACCGACACAAACACCATCTCTGCATGAAACAAGAGGAAGAACAATCACCATATGTTGATTACATAGTTGATGCAATGAGCGATAGTTTAGATGACCAAACCACTCATGCCAAAGTTTTCTCAAGTCATCGCTATGAGCAACAAAAACTGATGACCCAAAGTTTTCAAACTTGTACAACCTGGTAATATCATAAGCAATTCCAGTTGCAAGAACATGCTTAGGATATTTTAGATCTTTGATTACAACTTGGTGAGGTGAAAACTCGATTGTTTTACCTTCATCTAAATGAGTGATTTGATATACTGATAGAAGGTTACAAGAAAGATTTGGAACACATAATACATCATTGAAATGATGATTTTCTACCTGAACTATTCCATATCCTACAACACTAAGAGATCTATCATCACCAACAAATATTTTCTTGGTTTTACATTCATTTAGAGAAGAAAATATGGCTTTATCCTTAGCCATATGATAAGATGCTCCTGAATCAATAAGCCACTCATCAGAAGAAGAAGTAGTAGTAGAAGGTTTATTGAAGGAAAAACCAGAAGCAGAAAGTGCATGTCCATGAGAAGAAGAAGAAGAAGAAGAAGAAGAATCAATACTGATGTTTTTCTTCTTCATCGCTGCTTCTAAGGCTACCATCTTCTTGAAACATTTTGACTCATCATGACCATCTTTATCAAAAAAGTTGCAATGTTTGTTAGTATTCTTACTTTTATATTTTTCTCCTTTATCACCATTAGGAGCTGAAGTTGTTTGAGCGGGTTTGGGACCCTTAGGTTGTTTGTTGTTGTAGTGATGATGTTGCTTCTTGGGATACTTGAGTTTATCTTTCTGCTGGGCAACTAAGGCTTTGTTGGAGGTACCTGCAGTGTTGATCACTCCAAGTTGTACAAGCTTATCTTCCTCTCTAATCAAAGAAGAAAAAAAGGATTCAAGAGTGGGTTTTAAATAAGCTTTCCCTATAGCCTCTTTCATGGCATAAAAGGTAGATACAAACACATAATATGCACTACCTAGCTTAGAAAGAATAAGAGATATGCAACACTCTTCCTCCATTTTTATCTTACATTCTTCACATAAAATTATGAGTGTTCTAAACTTAGATAGATAGTCTCCAAGGCAAGAAAAATCACTTGGAATTGTTATCGCGCAGTTTGTATTTTAGGTCGTAGGCTATAGGATAGAGGAAAAACTGGCGTAACAGGAACCTTCCCCACCCAATGTCACCTCCATGGGGAGGTTCTTTCTATTTAGGGAGGTTAACCCAGGGGAGACGTCCCCAGTAACCTGGGGTTTGAAGAGGTAATGGATACAAGGTCAAGTGTTAATATTTCCCTCCTCGTAGGTTACCACTAGTATCATATAATCCAGTTAATTAGCCAATAAAGAAGTGAAGTCCCTGTTGAAAACACCTGCCCGGAACAAGATAACAACAACACAATATGTATATTTGTAGGCTATAACTCAAAGGGATAGTACTTCTTAACTATCTGATTTCATTCAATAAGAATTGTAATAGATAAGATGAAGTCAATGTTCTACCAATTAGCTTATGAAAGATCACCAATTCATCAATATCTACCAAAATGACCAAGCCTACAATATATCCAATCAACAATTTGTTCAGTAAATGATTGACGTCATCAAGGGTGTTGCATCAACTATGATGTCAGCCTAGGTTAGCAATGTTAGGGTTAGTTAGGGTTTCAAAAAAAATTAAAGTTTGAAAGATGGTTGTGTACACTAGAAACTCAATGTTGGAGATATCACCAGTGCCTTAGGGTAAATGGAGTCAAAAGAAAGGGCACAAAGTCTCGAGAGGATTAAAACTTAGAGACTGGAAGGTAGGGTTCTAAGGTGATACAATGGCACGACCCTAGAATCAAAACCCTAGGGGAAGGAGGCTCATTCCGGTGCTGCTTAAGCAAGGCAACATGATCCTTCCTCCTTCTCTAAATACACTTGGAAAAACAACTAGCTTGAAAGTATAAATTTAAGGGAGAAGGTGTTGTAAAGGAAAGGCCTTCAAACCCTAGAAGGAGAGACCCTAGGTGTAGTCCAACTAGGCCTAGGACGTCTCCTCTTTTCAACCTATAACTTCAACACTAGCTCAGAAAAAGAGAGAAAAGTGTAGCAACGGCTAGGCTATATCTTCCCTTCTCAATGGCTAAAACTATTTCTCAAACAAGGGGACATATAGAAATGACCTACTTGTGTGCTTGCTACCTAGGGTTTTAAGATTCAACAATATAATAACAAAATGTAAGAAATTAAGCCTACAACCATTCACTTAAGAAGTTTTGCATGAAAAATTCACTTACATGTCATGAAGAAAGCATAATCAAACCCTAGTTGTAAACCTTCCTTGATATAAATGCCATAAATGACAAGAAAAATCCTCCTCCAAGAGTAGCGCCTGACTTAAAACACTGAAAATACCCAAACTAGGGCGCAAGTATTGAGATCTCATAAGAGACTGAGTTGTGTTATGTTCAAATGAGGGAAAGAAATCCTAAATATATATCAGTCCATGACCTTTAAATTACAAAATAGGTCATTAAAACAACCGACAAGGATGACTACAAAATTTACGCTGTTTTTACACTAATTGCTATATAAATGACATAAAATGAGAAAAAGGTGGGACATCAAGCCCTTCTGAGGGAGACATTGGCCCTTTTTGGGCATATCCAACATCCAGAAGTCAGACGTTAGCCCTTTTAGGGCTCCTCCAAGATTCCACACGTGCCAATAACCTCATCACACATCCACACGCTCAAGGTAATGTCCAGATCTCCTAGGTGACGTCCTGTCGATCAAGAGGAAAACGTTCCATATGAAGTGGGTGATCCTTCCTAGGCCGGGCTCAACCAAAGTGTCCTGGGTGGAACATCCTTCTTTTCTTCATGTGCAAAGGCTCATCATAACGTTGTCCTTTCTCTGCCATCCCAGCAACCATTTGATGGGCTCTTCAGCCCCATGGAGGTCTGAGCTAATCATCTCCCCATGTGTACTGGCCCACTAGTACCTATCCGTCGAGCATGGTCCTGCACATCAAAAACTTCACCCTCCATGGGTTCATCAATCCTAGGGATCATAGAAATGTCAATCATATTTCATCATTAAATTCATCAAATACATGCACAAGACCCCTAGCATATCATCAAAGGTACTATGATCTCTTCCAATGCGATTTGATCCTAAGGTCTCGACACTACAAGAAAGAACATATTTGGATTCAATAAGCATGGATGAACTACATGGAATTTTCACATTCAATGAAATAAGAACTAAACAGGAGAATCCATGTATAAAAGAAGAAGAATTCAAAGCATCCAAGATGTCAAATCAAAAGCGTAAGAAAAAGGAAAAAGAATATAGAAACAACAGTGGCATCTCAGAAGATGATGAAGAAGTACCCAACTTCGTCAGAGACTGAAAAAGGGAACCGACAAAATATATAGAGGTATTGGTCATTTTTATAACAAATTTGCTGATAAGAAAAATAAAAGAAATGAAGAAGATGATTCAAATAGAAAACAAACATATAAAGACAAAAGAACCAAAAATAAAGTCTTCAAGAAATGTTTATGCACCAAAGAATACAACTCTTCATTAGACAAAGATGAAGTCAGTGAAAGTGAGACAGAAAGAGTTCTATTCATGAAAATATAAAACTTCGATAAAGGACACACAAAATAAGAATGAAGAGGAATAATTTGACCACAAAGAAGAATTTTTGATTGCCATAGATGTTATAAAAAGCGAAAAGAATAAAAAAAAATCACTACTCGAAGAACCAAAAGGAAAAGAGGAAACAAAAAAATCTAACTCTGAAGAATTGGAGCAAATGATCTCTAATTTAAAAATTGAAGTGGAATAAGAAAAAAAATTTGTAGAATCACTTAAATAACCGTTGGAAGAAAAGGACATGATCATTGGAAATTTGGAAGAAGAGATTGTCACATTGAGAAAATGCCTTCAACAAAAAAACATGCAGAATAGCTCAAAGGTTTTGGATAACATTATCAATAGTCATAGGCCACATCGTGACAAGTCTGGGCTAAGATACAATTAAACAGAAAGAGGCTCAAACTCCAAAACAATATATCAAGAAAAACAACCAAGAAGTTATGCAGATACAATGTGAGGAGATAAGAAGTGTTACAAGGAAGATCATAGGGACACTCCTCCACCTAGAAGATTCATATTTCGAAATCAGTGATAGTTAGAAACAAGCAAGGCTTAGGAAGAAGAAGGATTCAAAAGTGTAACTCCTTCCAGAATATCTTCAACTGCCATGTATCAAACTATATTTTTTGGTTTATGTTATGCATGTAATAATTTTGAACACAAATATGTAAATTGCAGAGCTAATAGAAAGAACATAAACAAATTTGGAATTCATGCACAAAATGGTTATCTAGGAGGACTAGCGAAACACGGAGAAGAAGCTACAATAGGTTTGAATCATTGAGCACTGAAGTGGAATGATACAAGTGAAACAAATTTGGCCACATGGACAAATATTGTAGAATGGCAATCCCTCCTATAGAATCACAAAAAAATAACAATATTCATAGACAGGAACCTCAACATAGAATATGGATAAGATAGATGAATCAATATGATAATGAATATTTCACACTCGCTCTACAAACTAAAGAAAAGAAATGTGGTTGGTATGCTGACATTGGTTGCTCAAAGTACATGATAGGAGACAGAGGCAAGTTTTTGACATTGAAAAAGGAAATATATGGATCAGTCTCCTTTGGAAATGATGACTCAACTAGAATCATTGGAAAGAGCATAATCAGAATTGGTAATAAGAATACCAAGGAAAAAAAAATTCTACTAGTGGAAGATATGAAACACAATATCCTAAGTGTAAGTCAAATGTGTGAACAAGGTCAAAAACTTATGTTCGATTCACAAAAGTGAGAGATAAGAAAAACAGGTTCAGGCAAATTGATTGCAACGACTGTAAGAACTTCAAGCAACATATATTAAGTGAAATTAGAAATGAAAAATATTGTCTAGGAAAGGAAGATGAATTTTGGATATGGCACATAATAATGGGTCTCATAAACTTCGATAAACTCATCAAGGTCAACAAAAAGGAAGAATTCAGAGAAATTCCGAAGATCATGAAGCCAAACAACACATTATGCAAGCATTATCAACAAGGATAGACAACAAAGACTAGGTTCAAATAAAAATAATACTCCACAACAGGACCAACGAAAATTGTGCATACTGATCTAGTTGGACCAACTAGAAAAAAGGGCTTAAAGAATATAATACATACGTAACCAACATAGGATTACTACTCGTGCAAAGAATATAACACATACCCAAAAATAACTTGTTGACAACTCCAGTTTGACCATCAGTATGGGGATGATAAGCGATGGTGAGATACAATTGGGTGCCCTGTAGCCTGAACATTTCTTGCCAAAAATTTATGGTGAAAGTGGGGTCTCGATCAAAAACAATAGAATGAGGCATGACTTGAATCTTGAAGATATGATCCATGAAAATTTGAGCCACTTTAGATTTAGTAAATGAATGTTGCAGAGCACAGAAATGAGCATACATGGAAAGACGATCAACGACCACCATGATGACTAACTTATTTCCAAATTTAGGTAAGCCCACAATGAAATCCATAGATATTTCCTTACAAATAGTGGGTGGAATCGAAATAGGTTGAATTGTTATATGGGATTTGATTGTTTATCCCTTTTTACATTGAAAAACATCACATTCTACCACAAATTTGCGAACATCCTTTTTCATACCATCCCTAAAAAAATTAACTTTTGACCCTATCATAGGTTTTGGCAAACCCTGAGTGCCCAGCTGTGGGAGTAGCATGAAGCTCAGAAAGCACCATGGATTTATGTTGGGATTGTTTACTTAAATACAACTGACCTTTGTAGCGAAGCTCATCATTATGCCAAGAGTACCATGGGGAAATTGGAGAATTGTCTTGCAATTGTTGGATTAGATGCATAATTTTAGGATCTTGTAGCGATTATTGGTGAACAAATTGGAGCCAATCTGGTACAATGAAGGATAGGGAGAAATAATACCCTTCATCTTCATATTTTCTAGAAAGAGTGTTAGCAACCACATTTTATTTTCCTTTCTTGTAAATTATCTCATATTCATATCCAATGAGCTTAGTTACCCATTTTTGTTTCTCTGGAGAGGACGATCGTTGCTCTAGAAAATACTTAAGGCTTTGATGATCTATCTTAATTTGGAAGCGTTTCCCCAATAGATAAGGGCGACATAGATCCACTACATGTAGAATAACCAACATTTCATTTTCATATATTGATTGGCCGAAATGGAATTCTGAAAATTGTTTGCTGATAAAGGCCAAAGGTCTTCTCTCTTGCATAAGGACTGCTGCAATTCCTCTCCTGGAGGCATCACATTCTAGGAAAAAGGTCTTTGTGAAATCAGGAAGGGCTAAGACTAGAGTAGTGTATATAGCATCCTTCAATGCTTGAAAGGCCAGATCAGTTGCGGGAGTCCAAGTGAAATAATTCTTTTTAAGTAGAGTAGTGAGAGGTGTAGCAATATTTCTATAATTCTAAACAAACTTGCGATAATAGTCTGTTAAACCCATAAAAACATGCAATATTTTGATACTCTTGGGGTGAGGCCAATCATTCTTGGCATCAATCTTCTTAGGGTCCACCTAGAGACTATCCTTTCCAATAGTATGACCCAAGTACTCAACTTCCGAGGTGCCAAATGCACATTTAGAGTATTTGAGGAAAAGTTGATGCTGATAGAGTAGATGAATAACTTGAACCACATGGGAAATATGGGATTGCCAATTTTTACTGTAGATGAGAATATCATCAAAGAAAACTAAGACAAAATGATGGAGAAAAGGATGGAAGACATGATCCCCTAAAAACCTAGTTTTCTCAGAGTCTAACATTGAGATATTTCCTTCACAATGATACGCTGGGAAATGTTCGTGACATTGCGACATTAGAACATGTTCATCACAATGTGGTGTTGGGAAATGTTCGTGACATTGCGACATCGGGAAATTTTCCAAACAATGTGACGTTGGGAAATGTTCGTCACAATGTGACAAAGGAGAAAGTTCATTACATACTGAGGTTTCCTCATCAAAGTCACATTTCTAGGTTTGTGTAAGAGAATTTCTAGGTTTAGACATAATGGGAAAATTCTGTGACATTGCGATGTTTGGAAATGTTTGTCACAATGCGATGTTGGGAGATAGTAGACATATTGCTATGTTGGGAAATGTTCACCACAATAATCCATCAGGTGATGTTCGACATATTGTATCATTGGTAAGTGATTGTCACAGTGAAACTATGGGGGATTTTTTGTCATGTTGTGACATTGGAAAATGTTCATCACAATGTGATATAGGACAAATTTCACCAAATAGTAAGGTATGGTCATGAGTGTCACATTGGCACGTTCGCATAAGGAATTTCTAGGTCTAGACATATTGGGTTTAAACATATTGGATTTAGTCATAATGTAATTGATGGCCATTCTATATGCACTAAAAAAAACTAAAAACCCTCAATTAAATTGTCAACCCAAGGTAAGTAAACTTAGAGTTGTAGCACTATATGTGCCAAGGCAGAAATGTTAGAGGTAGTATAGTCTAACTAAGGAAATGGGATATTGAAGGGGCTAATCTATTTAAGGAAAGACTACAATATTAAATTATTTATCCTAAGTAACTTTTGAACAATGGATCAATGGATAGCCCTAAGAAAGCAAATGAAAACCCTACTTAAAGAAAATTAACTTAGTCATTATAATGAACAAAAGAAAACTATCTATTTAATCTATCTAATGAGAAAATCAACAACAAACTAATCTAATTAATCTATTCAAATTCAATGAACAACAACATGTAAGAAGATAAGCAAACAAACAATTATCCTATTAAAGAAAGTAAATAGGCAAGCAATTGCCCTATTAAAGCATGTAAACAAGCAAGAAATCGACTAACTAACCTATGGTAACTCCTACAACAAGTAAACTAATCAAAATTACTTAACAAGCAACTAAAAAATATAATAAGAAAGTGAACTCTATTCTTAAGTTAAACTTCATAAATACTTCTAATTTACAAAAGGAAATCTTAATCTACTAAATTCAAAGCATCATGACAATAAAACTAATCAACAACTACTCTTTAATCTACGATAAGAAACGATTCTTTAATCTACAAAAGAAAGGAAACTCAAATATAATGTTGATGGTTATGTCTTCGATGTCTTATCATGATGGCATTTAAACTTTGATGATAACTCAAGAGGGATATAATCAATATTGAATTCTATAGCAAAGTGAAAGGTATGAAATAGACAATCTAATGAGAACTTGGCCATTATAGAAGAAACATCAACTACCCTGCAAATCCATGTGATTCTTCAATTAATCATCAACAATTTGAAAACACTATTCTATTTAATTCAACTGCATTCTATGCTAATCTAAGAAAATTCATATCACTAGAGACTCATAACTAAAAACTAAACTCAATAATCAAAATTAAAATTAAAATTGCAACCTAGATCTAGAAAGGAAATTGCATAAAGTAAATTAAACTAATCCTATTTTAACAATTTAAATTGCAAAAGGAAATAATCATAAAACATAAATCAAATCATATTTCTATTTCAGCATATAACAAGATAAGAAAACTAAGAACTAAATGAGAAAACTAGATAAGAAAATTGAAAACTAAATTCAAAGCTAACAACTAATCATCCATTGAAACCTTTCCAAACAAACCATTAACTAAATACTCTGTTTTAACTTTGTTGTAAACTCTATTTCAGCATATAGAAATTCTAACTATCATCTAATTACACATAGGGGTTAGTATCTAAGCTTGCAAGCTTATTCCTATAAATTAAAAAGACATTGCATATTAACACTAGCCTTCATAAGTATCCTGCAAAAAGAAACTAAAACAATTAAACTATGAACAACAATTACACAGTAAATAAAAGATAATAAAAACTCATGTAGAGGAAATAAAATAAATGACAACTACACTACATAAATTCACAAGCTAATTGACTAAATATTCACCGAGACCAGTGGTGCGCCGCCCAACAGATCGTGGATACTCGCCAACAATGAATCGCGAGCTCAAGCAACATGATTTCAACATTTAAAATTAAAAACACAATTTTACACAGTTTAGAGAAAATGTCTTGAAATGGAAAAACAGAGCCTAACTATCCTTCACTATTTGTCTCACCAGTGTTGTGGTATTTATAGAGGTTACAAGATAAGAGGTCGACTACTGGAAGGGTCGATCTCCAGTGGCTTCTAGAAGCTAAGTGAGCGAATAAACGCCCAACATAACAACTCAATCCAAGTTGTTAGAAGATCAGTAGTTGGAGGCCACGAGCACAAGAAAAATCCATGTCGTAGATTTTCCCATCACTGGTCGTCGATATGATAACCACCAACTCGCCCATGGTTTTAGTGAAAGATGGAGTGTCGCATGCAGTGTAGGATGGAGTTCCGGATGCAACACTGGATGGAGTACCATATGGAGGGTCAGATGGAAAAATGCCATGCGATTTTTTCCTGTGACACACAGATCACGAATTAGCTTCTTGGAATCATTAAAACATGTTGAATTATACTTGAAACCATTATAAAACATTGATCATATGTACCTGGTGTAAGGTATGGTGATTTGATACAAAAATCCTTCAAAACTCTTCAAAATAGGAAAATGCACATATAATATTGGCCAAAAAGGATCTAATCGTTATCATTAAATTAACCATATCGCAGGACCAACATTACCCCCACACCTAAGACTTTGCAGGTCCCACTGTAAACAAAAATGAATTTCCCCACATGACTACACTTGATGAGAAAGATTAGCTTTAGAAGCTTCTCCTTCTTGCCGTGAAGATTTTGTCTTGTGCCTCTTATGTTGCTTCAATTGCGCCCTTGTAACATCCCGCTCTGGCGCACTTACCTAACTTATTCTTTGAGGACACTTGCTCGCAAGTGATCTGGATTTATATGATAAAACTTTTCTTTCATTA
>SNQJ01S0011583.1:0-14861 GCA_010110895.2 Picea sitchensis
AGGCATCCAAAATTTCAGAGATTTGTTTTTATAATGGTTTTATACCTTTAGTTTTAAAATGAAACTTCAAATAAATTTAATGATTAGAAATCACAGAGGAATTATCTCTTTCTTTGAGTTTTTTATAAATATTGAGTATATGAAAAGTAGAATTGATTAACAAAACTGTCAAAATAAAGTAAGGTATCCAATACTGATAAATCTTACCTTATCGACAATAGAAGAATCATGAAGGGTGAGTCTTAAAAGATGAATTGAAATGAGGAGATCCACACAAATATAGGTCTTTTTTTAGTCACAGTAATAATAGAGGAAAAGTTGTAGCTAAACAAACTTCCAATTATATGGACCATAATAGATGTATTACTAAATTGTATTCTTTCAATCTTTAAGAGACATATATTGAAGAAAATGAGGTTATGAAAAGTCAATACACATAAAGCACATAAATCAATGAAATACAATGTAGAATCTTTGTCTTCTCTTGGAAATTGGTATTAAGAAGGTTCTCCTTTACATTCGGCCAGAAGAAGCCTCGAATACACCTTTAATTTGTTTATTTATACAAAAATCATCTTAACCGAAAGTGGTTAGACTTTACACATTCTTAGCTCTCAAAATAGAATATAATCTAAACTAAAAGGATATTACAAAGATATTAAACATCTGTTGAGATTTATTTCACTTGTTGGTGATTCATTCATCCTCTATTTTCTCGTGGATGCACTTGGTTTTTGTTGATCCATGAATTTTTCATGCAGATCCAATAATGCAATAACAAACTTGTAGGGTTCAATATTTTCATTTAATTCAAACGAAAAAGCATCTTTATGCACTAATGGTAGATATCTTTGAATTTGAAGTACTTCATGTTGAGTGATGTGATGTTGTAAACTTGGTTTCACCAGAAGATCATTTAATATTTGTAAATCAACATGATTTACCTGTAGTATAGAATTTTGTACCCTCTCTCTTCTTTTTTTTGGATCTTCTCTTTTTCATTATTAACTTGCCCAAGTGTAGCATGAATACTACTAACATCAATTTCTGTCATTTCCATATCTGCAGCTAAAAGAGCATCAAGACAAGAACATTTTACCTCTTTAGCTAACCTTTTACTTTCTTCAAGATTGTTCTCCTAGGTATATAAATCCATTTCTCCTTTTATCTGCTCAAATTCTGAAAATGGGGCAAGTCTTGGTACAATGAGATTTTTCCTCCACACTATAAATTCTTGAAATTTGGATCTCGCCATAGAAGATTCCTTCTCTTTGTCATCAATAATATGAAAAGAATTATTGATTACTTGATAATGTTTTTGGATGGAATCCGAAATTTCATACAAATTCTGTTGGACAATCTGCAACTTCTCATTTACCTCTGATGCTTGTTTCTTGAAGGTAGAAATATCAATTATTGTTCCCTCGATTGTGGTTATCTGAGATTGCAATTGATTTATTAATGTATTTTGTTGGGAAACCATGTTATTACTCAAGTGTTGATTTTGAAAACTCAAAACCTTGTCTGAATTGGCTTATATCAAAATTGATTCTTTCTCTGGCAGTAACTTCCATTTGTTTCATATCATTATGTAATTGTTCAATCAAAATATTCTTTTGGTCCAATTGTTTTCTCAAATTATCCACTGACCATAAGTTAGCAGTTGCAAATTCTCCTAATGAGTTTGCTACCTCTTTTGTGAATTAAAGGTCACTTTGTCTCTGTCCATGACATATCATTCTTTAATTTTTGGTTATTCCTCCCTCTTTTTGTTGAGATTATATTCATGTGATAGACTTCTTTTTCTTGTTGAAAAAGAAATATGATAAAGGCATATCTTCAGGTTCAATAGGTGTCAGGTCATCTATATTGATACCTCTGAACAAGGTAAATCATAACTTGTTGCTAAGGGAGTTAAAGACGGTATGGTAGAAATAAGTGCAACATATTCCCCTTGATTTGTGACATCTTTCACAGGAGCTTCAATGTTTGATAATAATAGAGGAAAATTGTGCCCATGTTTCATAAAATCTTTGAATAATCCTAACAATTCTTGATCACTTTTACATGGTATGGATATTCATGTAATTATTGCATCCTTGGACAATGTTTCTAGTGTCCTTTCCACTTATTTAGTTTTCTCTTTAGGAAAGTCACGTTTCTTGAGATTTGATGATTGTGCCACCTGTGAAGTTGGATTAAGCCTTTGTTTTTCTTGCAAGATTTTAGGTAAATTGTTCCTCTATGCTTTTCAAAGCTGAGAAAACCTGACTATTGTTCTTGAGGAAGACTTTGAAATCTGGATATAACCACATCATATGATCTAAATCCTTTGAAAACCTCGTCATAAGGTGAATCTTCATGGATGTATTTCTTCATGTTAAATTGATCCAAATGATTTTATACCACCCTATGTGGATCATGCTTTTTGAATTAAATGTCAACCAATTTAATATCATCTAAGGTCGAAGCCTCTACCTTAGAATGTCCAAAGTCTTATAATGAGAATATATCAACTTGTGTAGGAAAGGCTAGCCAAATTCTTTTATGTGTGTTCTTCAGTTCTTTGGTGATGCCTATTGAAACTGTCTAATAGGCTACTTCTTTGCAAACAATTATGTCTGGTAGAAATATGGGGAGATCATGTGGAGATGCAAAGAAATCGAAAACTATGATGTAAGAAAAACTTTCCTCAATGTACCAATCTGCAATAGCACCTAGATTCCCAATAATTTGTTCTGAAATTCTAGGAGGAGGTTGACCATAGATAATTTCATGAATTGGAATCACCACATTGTGAAAAATATCATAAAAATAATCCTTTGCATTTTCCTCCCATAATTTAGAATGATATAAATGTATAGGCTTAGTGGAAGTCAGAGTCCATCTCCAATTCATAAAAGGAAATGGGGTTCTGAAACAAATTGCATGCATAATATATGTAGACATATAGAAAGGAGCATGTTCTCCTTTAGACTTATGAGTTTTGTAATCCCCTATTTGTTTATCTAGGTTATCCAACATAATTTTCCCCCAATCAAACGTATAACCCTTAACAACTTCATGAATTATAGGAACCCACTCTATAGTAAAATGTGTAGGATTTTTCTTTCCGAACATTCTACAAAGCATCATGATAGTATACAAAATATGGGCATCACAAGAGGCTATAGAGTATATACCATGGCTATCAGTTTTGAATTTATTTTTATTTCCCCACCAGGTTTTCACTATATCATGAACAATTATGTCGTATTTTGTGCATTCATCCTCCTCAAACTTCATTATAAATGATGCATTGTAGGTATATTTGGGGTTGGGAGTTAATTTATACATTACTTGAATTTCCTCAGGTCAGAATGAGCCAAAAACGGTCTCCTGATGATTGTAGATGGTTCTGGTCGAGATATCCACATGCTCTAAGGCCCAACTTATCATATCAGTATATGGAATAAGTTTCAACCAAGCTCCAACTTTATGAATTTATGACTTAGCCACTTGTCTTAGCTTTCCTGCAATTGAATCAGATTTTCCTTTGCTTGAATCATCAGAATAGAGGGAATTTTCCTTCTCTAAAATTTCATAAACCTGCTTCCATGATTTAATGATGTTCATCAGTTGAGCGATAGTATATGAAAGAATGTTTGAGTTTGGGTTTGGCTCCTCTATAAATGGATCTTACTTCTTTCCTTCTTTACGCAGTGCCATGATTTCCAAATATCGATGTTATCCCTCTTGTGAGAAGTAAAAATCTATGAGTCCAAACTACTGAATGCGAAAGTTCTGGGTGTTAATGGAAAAATGTTATGAAGTTCAAAATGCCTTTATTAAAAAATGTTAAACACTAATTATCCTTACATTTAATCCATTGAGAGGGTAATCATGCCAAATATGTCAAATTTATTACATGACAGTCACAATATTTTCCAATATTTTACCTTAGCCACGTTAAATACACCTTTAATGATCGTAATTAATGAAGATAAGTTATTTCGTCAGTTTAGCATTCGGGAGTTTTGAATGAGGAATGATAGATATCTCCCAAAGGCTGAATTCATGAAGAAATTAACTGACCTTTAATTTATTTTTTTGTTTTAATTGATCACATCTTATGGTCACTTTAACTTTAAGTGCTTCGGAACTCCGGGACTCCGGAGCTTCGGGGCTTCGGGATTTTTCATTAACGATGTATAGATATCTCCCAAAGGCCGAAATCATGGAGAGATTACTTACCATTAATTACACCTACTAAATCATGCTTTACCCATTAATTTTTGGCACTTTATCATTTTGGTCCTTCCGACGCTTTGGAACTTCGGTGCTTTAGCACTTCTGCGCTCCCACATTGTTTGAATGTGTTATTGATTTGATATTCTGGAGGACAATCTCTCGGAGTGATGTATAGTATTATGTGTCATAAAAATATGAGTGACATGTGTCACGTGAAATCATGCAAATTATGTGACCAAGGATGCCCAAAGTGAGTGCCATGTGTCACCATCAGTAAAGATTGGCAGGTGGCCTATGGCACATTAGCTTATTAATTTTAAAATATTTTGTGGGAATTCATATCTCCAGGACTCCGATGCTTCGCGACTTTGGGATTTGTAGGGATTTAAACATTTTGAGCTTGCACTCACGAATCGCGAAGTCCCGAAGTGAACTTCGTATTTCTTTTCTGTTTAAACATTTTTCAATTCTAGAACTATGAAGTTGCGAGATTCGTTGATCTAGATGATTTTTGGTGCACACCCCCCTCTTCCTATCGGGAATGCGTGACCTCCCGGTATAGAATCATTCAATACTCTAAGTCAAATTAGCTCTTCGGGTCCCTGCTGGAACCCAATTCAATTTTCACAGGTCCCTCTTTCTTCTGAAGTGCAGGTTCTATCAAACTCGCAGGCTCTTTCTTGGCCCCTTTTGAATAAATTTAACAACAGGTGCTAGATCTCTATTCTAGGCCCTTTCCCCCATGTGACCATGGGCTATAACTCGGGGCTAAACCCTGAAATGTGCTTCGTACTTTAGTCTTCGGCCTCTAACAACAACAAAATCCTTTTCCCCCAAACTCTGAATCAACAAACACACATGGTGCGAGGATCAACGGTCCCCGTTACGTCTTTAAATCAATGACCCTCAATGCTTCGGGCTTTGGGAGTTTTGGTTTAACTAAATTTTCTTTCCTTTGAAGGGCTCTCTCTCCAAAGGCCTTGGATCTCTGCCACATACCCCTTCTAGATCCAATGGTCTGGATTCCTTCTCCCTTCGCAACTTTGGCAATTTTGCTTCTGCTCCACGCAGATCTTCCCAGAGCTTTATCTCCCGGACCTTCTAACTTTTCGCCACCTCTCTCCCCTAATGATGGACTATCCCATTCCACTTTGAGACTTCGGGACTTCACTACCCTATTCTCCTATCAATGTCTAGACTCTGATCTAATGATCCATATTTATCCTCCTACAACTGATCTGTCGGCTGTTGCGGCTCCTCCACTTGATCTTTAGATTTCTCTCGAAATGAGGAAGATCACTTAAGTATCAAAGGTTGTGACCTTCAATAATCTTCCTGTGAACCCGACTGTTAGGTCTCGACAATGATTTTCCTCCTAATATTGTAAGGAGAAATTGATTGACCTTTGGCGTACTCCTTGTGCTTGTAAGATCCTTCATACGACTTCTCGCAATACTTGTCTAAGTATTGTCCTGGTGCACTCCTTGCACAAACCTTCTTCCAAAGTGTTCAACGACTCTGTGAGTGTCCTCCTTTGACACTTCTCTCTTCAAAACTCTAAATAGAATTCCCTTTGTGCGCACTTGCACCTGCTCAATGCCCTCCTGGTAGAACTCGACAGAATCTTCAACAATTCTTCTTTTTCTTCCCTCTCTGCACAATTTCTCCTCCAAGGTATTCAATAACCTTGAGGTTCTACTCTGAGTATGTGAATTATCCCAGTGTGCCCGCCTGGAATGTTCTTCCCTGACTCAAAAGAGTTCAGCTACACACTCCTTGTGTTGGCTCACAGAGTTTCAACACTTTATCACGCACTCTTTGCGCTTATCCTGAAGAACATAGAACAACTAAACAAACTCTTTACATATGGTGAATTCTACCCTTATCCCTGCAGATGAAATTTTTCATACATCTACAACATATACATATAACATTCATTAGACACATAATCGTACAGAAAACTCGTAGACCGGAAAAGTTGCTTCTTTTTTATTTATCTAAATGTTAACTACAATGTACGATCTTGACTGCAACTGAGTCTCGGCTCTTTCTCCTCTCTTTGGATTACAATGTTTTACATTTATTTTTAGCATCCTCTTCTGGGCATATGATATAAACATTTATACAAAAGGGGCTTGACGAGATTTCCCTCCAAGCTACACTAGTGGTGTCTAATCACCATTCGAAATGCCTATCTATGGAGGTAGATTACAATGAGTATAAATCTAGTCTGAATTGGATCTAGATCCTTCCTACGACCAGCCACTTTAGGCGACTCTATCCACAGCCTGTGTGAAGGCACGACTTGGCTCTTTCATCCTGACAACTCTTAATTTCTTTAATCACATTTAAATTTCGAGGGAAAAATGAGAGGATTGGCGCCTCTCCCCTCCTTGAATGTGCACCAACATGCTAGACAGATGGCGCGTGCTGAGGTGGAGTGATGCTCCTACATCATACTCCACTGTTGTGAAAACATCATGAGCTCCTTCTCATGAGCTTCCTAGCTCTGTTGAAATTCTCCTGTATCCAAAACTTCCCCCTAGAGTTGTCCTCCTACTCCTCTGCTTTTTTTCTTCTGTTTCATCCTTGTTACTCGTGCAAGTATTCTCTTGGTCATATTCCCCCTACTGACAACTTTTTTTGATGACCTTATCATTAGCTCTCTTATCTCCTATATCACCTCCTCTAGCTGCTTTGCTGGTTGGATTTCCTTATGCAATCTTCTTAGCTGCAACTCCTCTTCCTCGTACAGATCATAGGGTATATCGTCATGATCCCCCATGCTATCTTCATCTCATGTGGCGTTGGTTGTCCACTCTGCCACAAAATCCAATTCTGTAGGTCCTTCACTGATTTGTTGCTCAGCTATATCCTCTGACAGACTATCTTCTGCTAGTTATGCTTGTGTTGGTTCCACTCCAACTTCCTCCAGCTGATCCTCATGTTGGCACATTTCCTCTAGCATGGATATCTCTTGGAAACCATCTTCTGGTTCTGGATTGTCCAACCAATCCTCCAACATCTTCAACTCCATCTCCCAATAAGTGAGCAGCTCAATTGTGTGCTCCTCTTCTATTGGGGCAGACTTCAGTATCTTCTCCTTCTCCTCCTTGACAGTCATGAATGGTTGTCCTTCTGCTTCAGCTGCACCTGCAACTTTTTCACTGGCCTTTGTTGGTCTAGTTGGAAGGAATATCGGAATTCCCCCAATAATCATAATTCTCATCTGATCCTTATCCTCGATGACAGAAGTATTTAACTTCTCATCATCTTCATTCACATGTTCTGTAACTCCACAAGAATATTCATATGGATGAAGCCTTTCTTTCGCCTCTTCTCCATTTGTCAACACCCCTAGCTAACATGAACTCTCAGCTGAGCTCATCTCTTCTCCCTTTCCCATCTGTAAAATTGGGGTTTCTCCTCTTCCCTCTTGGCAATTTATGAGATCGAATGATCTCTTCTCATTTCCCACCTAGAAACCTACAATACCTCTTCCATATCTCTTTCCCTCATCACTGAGGTTCTCAACATGCATCAACCACCTTTCTAACACCTGTTTTTTTCCTCTGGCCAAAAACTTCCGAACATGCCACCTGGATTTCCTTTTCAGAGGTCATTCATACCTCCAATGTACCTTTGCCTCATGTTGCATATTCAATGCTAGCTTTTTCATTTCTTCTTGGATTTCACTGAGCTCCTTGTCGATTTTCGCTTTGCTCTTCTGCGGGCATTCTTCTCTTCAACCATGCTTATGACCTTCAATAGCCATGTTCTTGCTTCACCTTTATCCCACTTGGTTTTATACCATTTGTTGCACACCTTGCAATAGTCTTTATAGAGCATCACACCCTGTCTCCCTTCACCTGTTGTCTATAGGAGAATTCAATATTTGATCCTACTTGATGTAGTCAGACTGTCTCCTTTGCCTACAGAAATCAATTATGTGGATATCTACTCTCTGCTACCTGAAAAAAAGTTCAAGCTTTGATACCACTTGATGGTATCAGAGTATCTCCTTTCATCGTCTCTCATTTTTCCTACGATATCCAGACAAAATTTCAGCTCTAATACCACTTGATGGTATCAGATAGAACCTTTTCCTAGGCTCTTATACCACTTGGTGCACACCCCCCTCTTCCTCTTGGGGTTGCGCGACCTCCTGGTCTAGGGTCATTCAATACTCTGAGCTGAATTATCTCTTCAGGTCCCTGCTGGAACCCAATTAAATTTTCACAGGTCCCTCTTTCTTTCAAAGTGCAGGTTCTATCAAACTTGTGGGATCTTTCTTGGCCCCTTTTGAAGAAATTTAACAATAGACACTAGCTCTCTATGCTAGGCCCCTTCCCCATGTGACCTCAGGCTGTAACCTGGAGCTAAACCCTGAAAGGTGCTTCAAACTTCAGGCTTTGACCTCTAACAACAAAAAACTCCTTTCCCCCTAAACTCTAAATCAATGAACACACATGGTGCGAGGATCAATGGTCCTCGTTACTTATTTAAATCAACGACCCTCAATGCTTCGGGCTTTGATATTTTTGGCTTTACCAACTCCACTTTCCTCTGAAGGGATCTCCCTTCAAAGTCCATGGATCTCTACCATGTATCCCTTCCATATCCGACGGTCTTGATTCCTTCTCCCTTCGCAACGTCGATGATTTTGCTTCTGCTCCACGCAGATCTTCCTAGAGCTTTATCTCCCGGACCTTCTGAATTTTCGCCACCTGTCTCCCCTGACGATGGACTATCCCATTCCACTTCGGGACTTTGGGACTTCACTACCCCATGCTCCTATCAATGTCTGGACTTTGATCTAACAGTCCATATTTATCCTCCTGTAGTTGATATGTCGGCTTCTGTGACTCCTCCACTTGAGCTTTGGTTTTCTCCTAAAATTGGAAAAATAACTTAAGTATCAAAGGTTGTGACCTTCTTTATTCTTCCTGCGAACCCGACTGCTGGGTCTCGGCAATGATTTTCCTCCTGATATTGTAAGGTGAAATTACTTGACCTTTGGCGTACTCCTTGCGCTTGTAATATCCTTTAGATGGTTTCTCGCAATACTTGTCTAAGTACTGGTCTAGTGCACTCCTTGCACAAGTCTTCGTCCAGAGTGTTTAGTGACTCTGTGAGTGTCCTCCTTTGACACTTCTCTCTTCAAAAATATAAACAGAATTCCCTTTGTGCGCACTTACACTTACTCGATGCCCTCTTGGAAGAAATCGATAAAATATTCAGCAATTCTGCTTTATGTGCCCTCTCTGCATAGTTTCTCCTCCAAGGTATTTAGTAACCTTGAGGTTTCGCTCTGAGTATGTGAATTATCCTGGTGTTCCCACCTGGCATGTTCTTCCCTGACTTGAAAGAGTTTAGCTATGCACTCCTTATGTTGGCTCACAGATTTTCAACACTCTGTTACGCACTCTTTATGCTTATACTGAGGAACCCAGGACAACTCGGTGAACTCTCGACGGATAGTGAATTCTACCCTTATCCACGCAGATGAAATTTATCATACATATACAACATATGCATACATAATATACATATAACATTCATCAGACACATAATTGTATAGAAAAATCATAGACAGGAAAAATTGTGTCTTTTGTATTTATCTGAATGTTAATTACAATGTGTGAGCTTGACTGCAACTGAGTCTCGACTCTTTCTCCTCTCTTTGGCTTACAATTTTTTACATTGATTTTCAGTAGCCTCTTCTGGGAATATGATACAAACATTTATATAAGAGGGGCTCGACGAGATTTCCCTCCAAGATACACTAGTGGTTTCTAATCACCATTCAAAATTCCTATCTATGGAGGTAGATTACAACGAGTGGAAATATAGTCTGAATCAGATCTAAATCCTTCCTACCATCAGCCACTTAAGGCAAATTTATCCATAGCCTGTGTGAAGGCACGACTTGGCTCTTCCAGCTTGACATCTCTTAATTAATTTAATTATATTTAAATTTTGAGGGAAAAATGAGAGGACTAGCGCCTCTCCCCTCCTTGAATGTGCACCAACGTGTTAGACAGCTGGCACATGTTGAGGTGGAGCGATGCTCCTACATCAAATGTCAAATTTTAATCGTTGGTATTTGATCCTCCCTATAAAGATGTAATGAAAACGTCTTTTAGTCTAAGAAATGATATTCCTAAGTTTAAAAAAATTATTTTCAAAAGAACAAAACAAAAAAAAGGAATTTTGACAAAATTGATTTTATTTGAAAATTTCATTTATGTTCTAATAGGGGCAATGCTTCAAATGGAAAAAATTACATATGTGAGAAGGACATCAATATATAGACCATAACTCGTAATTACAATGTTCATGAGTCAAGATCTAAATATAAGGAAGTGTCTATGTCAAAATATCTTAGCCCTCTACATATAAAAAAAATCAACATTTAACATGATGCCTCACCCCCAAAAGGGTGTGTTGAGAAGGTTAGCACACAACTCTAATTCTAGGGAAACTTAGAACTATAACATTGTTGAATATCTGTCCCAATCAATTTGTTCCATGTTCATGTTAGGCGTCCTTCAATACTACCCTACATAATGAAAGGAATTATTAATTGTTATTGGTGGATTTGACCATTTTTATACCTTCTTAATAAAATTTTATTTGGATCACTCTAAGCCCAAACTTCCCCACTATGTTGCATTTCAAATCTAGGTATCTTCCCATGGAATGTGCTGTAACCCTTGAGATGTTTATATGCGAAGGCATCCATAAAATTGATTTTTTTTTCTTAAGTTGATATGTCCTAAAACAAAGTGTTTTTGTTACATTGTTTGGGCATGTATCAGTAATCTTTAAATATTTAAAGACCAAGATTTGAAGGAAATTTTTATATGTCTCAAACAATTGAATATTTTAAGGGAGGAAAGAAGAAGGGAGGAAAACAAAGTTGAGAGTGAAATAATGTATCTCTTGATAAATATTACTTAACTTTCAAACAAAAGAAATAATAATGGAATATGTTTATAAACTAGAATAGAAAATGAATATAAAATAATGATTCTTCCTTATTCACTAGGTGAAATAAATGAAGTACAGGTTTGATCAATACTCATAGTATATCTTAGAAATCTGTAACTTTTTAAAAAAAATACCTTTACAATTTGTGATAGTGATTGTTGTACTAAGTCACCATAGTCATGGAAAAAGACACATTCAATAATAATTTAGAAGCATGAAGATAACATAAAGAAAATAAGTGACATGAACTAAAACATAAAGTTTGAATCTCAAAACTTGTAGAATTTTATTAAAGATCTGATCTCGTCAGGCCAAAAAGAGCTCCCCCTTTTACATTGAAATTTTTCTTCCTTTTATAATCAACATGAATCTATTAAATTCCCTAGTCCTTCTGAATATTTGAGATTTTCCTAAGAGAATGCAACATTTTTCATATTTGTCTCTTTAACATTTTTTTTACAGAGATTTCTTAGGAAAAACAATTGTTTGGAACCTTCTCTTCCCATGAAATCTCATTCAAGATCATGTTATTGATTAGAAACAAAATTCCAATCGTAACTGAAACGAGTTATCTTATCTATTGCATACATATTTGAAACTTTATTATGATCTAGTCATATATGATATTTATATAATAGATAATTGTTTCTGACGGGGGATCGAATGAATATCATCCCATGGTAATTATTAGCTATATATTCATTATCTATTTTTATATTGTCGATTATATGTGTGTGTGTGTGTGTGTGTATTGTTTGAATATTTGTTATACACACTAATTTTACATGATTGTTTGTAATTATAAAGTTAGAGTTTCCCTCTAACGTTTTGCAAAATATTGCACCAAGTAGTAGTAGAAATGATGTTGTACAAGGTCATGAACATGATCAAGCAAATGAGGATCTCATGGAAGAAGATGATGGGACAAATCAAGTTAATGATCCCATGGAATAAGATGATAGGACAAATCAAATGATCCAAGATTTGTTTGCTCAGGCGGATGAGGATGGGGACAATGATGGTATTTATGATGAACCTCTATTAGAAAAGGCAAATAAACAACTTTATGAAGGCTCAAGAGCAAATATTTTCTCCGCTACATTACTTCTAGTGAACTTAAAGGTTATGAATATTTTTTCTAACACTTGTATGACATAGATCCTAAGGTATGTAATATGTTTCATCTCATATTATACATAAATGTTGACTTTTTTCTATTTGTTTCTAGTGTTAATTAATGTGTAAAATAAGAATTCAATTTTTACGATTAATATTCTTTACATTAACTAGTTATTTGTTATGTTGTAGATTGTTAGGTGAACTTTTGTTACCATCGTCAAATATTTTACCCCGCACATATCAAGATTTGCATGCCATTATGAAAGACATTGGAATGGATTATCAAACTATAGATGCATATACCAATGATCATATTATATATTATGGACAACATTCTTCGAAAACAGAATCTCCACAATGTCTTATCAGTAGATATTGAACCGATCAAGTAACAAAAAGGGTGCCTTGAAAGGTTCTTCGTCATATTCCCATAATTCCACGTTTTCCATGATTGTTCAGGTGTGAAAGCATAGAACAATTTATGGATTACCATGCATGCAACATAAGTGGAGATGGTGTTCTTCGAATTCTTGCCGATGGTTATGCATTTAGGGAAATTGAGGAAAAATGGGAAGATTTCAAATATGAAGCTCGTAATGTTAGGATTTCATTGGTAGTTGGTGGTGTTAATCCATTCAAAGAGTTTAGGTCTATTTACTCTATGTGGCCTATTTTTTTTATCAACAATAACATTCCTCCTTGGATGTCAATAAAGAGGGAGCACATAATGTTGACAATGATTGTTCCAGGTATTTGTTTACATTAATTTTTTGAATCTAACATTTTCATTTGTTTCATTTTTTTCATAATATCTTTTGTTTATTTATTTACTTATATATACATATCATGGTTATAGTAATTATATGTAATTTCAAACAATTAGGTAAGTACTAGGTTAAATATATGAATGTATATATCGAGCCTCTTATCGACGAGCTACTAAATTTATGGGATGGCATCACTATGTATGACATCTGTAAACCAATTGAGGAGAAGAAATTTAAATTCCGTGGAATACTTTTATGGACAATTCATGATGCCCTAGGACTAACACATTTTTGTGGCATGTAGCATTCTATTTCTCTTTAATAATATATAATTTTTTAAAGATATCATGCTGCATGTTTAATTTTTAAATAATCTCATCGTATAATTGACATTAATCCATTTGTTACAGGTCTTCAAACAAAGGGTAAATTTGCATGTCCAATTTGTGGTCCTAAGATGAAGTATCGTCATTCAAATTTTTTACTGAAGGTGGTGTTTGATGAGTATAGGCACCTCCTTCCTAAGAACCATAGGTATCGTACTACTGAAAAACATCTTTTCAATGGGAAAGAAGAGACTGGTTTAAAACCACGAAGAATGACACCTTACCTATGGAGGTTGGAATATAATAAAAATCGTCAAGGTACACAATTTCCTTATGTATCGTATATCATGAAATGTTTTGAATGTTTATTTTAATCATTGAATTTATTTTATCGTATTTGATAATTATTTTTTTGATTTCTTTTATTCTTCATGAAGGCCACCATCATGAAGATATTAATAATGGGCTTCCATGAGGAATGAAATTTTATCCCAATCAATTCATGAGGTTTCCCTACTATGAGGAGCTAAAAATAGCTCATTTGTTTGATACAAAGCATATCGAGAAGAATGTGACATAAACGTTATGGAGAATCATAGATGGTAGGAGGGATAAAGAAAAAATTGTCAAAATTTGTACTAACCTTCAGGAAGCCAATCATGCAATGTGAAGTGTGATGCGATAAAATATAGATGGACTAGACCGAAATAACCTTCCATGGTTATTAACAGAGCAACAAATCAATAATGTAAAAGAGGTCATTCAAAGAATTAAATTTCCCACAGGTTTTGCTTCAAACATAAATAATATCTTGACGAAGAAAGGTGAATTTGGTGGGGTAAAAACACATGATTGGAATACCTTCATTAAGGTAATAATTTTGGTATACATATTTATATATATTGGCCTTATACATATTTTAAGTTTTTTATTTGTTTTTGTCTACTTTGGTCGAGAAAAATAACGATTCATTTTTTTTGTTACAGTATGTTCTACCACTATCTCTCCCAAACGAATTTGACAACAACGTCAAACAAGTTATATATGATCTTGAAAAATATACAAGGTAAGTAGTTGTGATTTATATGAAAAATGTTCTTTGAATTTTTTGTTGTATTTAATGACATGTTTTTTACTTGTAATGTAATATATTATATTATGTTATGTTGAAACATGTTATTTTCTTGTGTCATGATCTCATGTAGATGGTTGTCATTGAAAGAAATCCATGAAGATGATATAAAGTATTGGAAGAGAGAATCTAATGTGTGAAATGCAAAAGCATATACCTCCAACATTTTTTAATGCACAAGAACACTACCTCATACACCAAGTTGAGGATATTGAAATTTGTGGACCTATTCACACAAGGTTAATGTGGATGGTTGAGAGGCACTTGAAATCATTGAAGGCATTGGTTAGACAA
>SNQJ01S0011583.1:14871-30838 GCA_010110895.2 Picea sitchensis
GACTCAAATTTGACTCACACACCCACTTTTTTCCATCATCAATTCATCATGTAAACCATAAACCCTATTTTTTTTTCAAAGTACACAAATTGGTTGACACAAGTTTTAAGTAATTTGCATCAGCCTTTCTTCACTTTTCTTTCAGGTTCTACATTGTATATACAATGTATGTGTGCCATAGTTGTGATGAAAAATCCCTATTTTCGTTCATTGTTTAATCAACACCTAAAAATATGCCCTTGTAATACTAGGATCAACCTCCTTGAATGCATCCTACTATACCTCATATTGGAAAAATGAGTCCTCCATCCTTCCAGTGCAATCCATTACCCACAATAATATTTATTGAGGGTCTTTGCTTGACATGTGTCCAACTATTCATTACTATTAAGAATCTTGTACTTACTAGTTCATTTAATGTCTTCCATCAACTCTTGCATCTTTGATACCGACTTCTAACATTTCTATTCTTAATTTATTGTAACAAGAGGGAATATATCTAGGTATATCATTTATGATTTTTTTTGTAGGAAAGAGAACAAGAAATAATATTTATGTCATTCCATTGGCTATCATAATTTCAGCAATTGATTTATCAACCTCCTCCATTAATTCCATATTATGTATTCCCATCAAATTTTTAGTTCCTAAAGACTTCTCTCTATAGTGAAAGTCGTTGTTGCATGCTCAACATATCGAGAAGGTGATATAATTTTATTCACTTGGGAAAACTTCGTAGTTTAGGATTTTTTCAATTTCATAGTCACAACAAATAAGGTGTGTGAATCCTAGTCATTTTGTCTCTTTAAAATGTGTTTTCACATCCTCAAATCTATCACTATGTATTTTCAAAAAATGATGCAAACTCAAGTCTAGCTACCCTTAAAAATATAGCCACAAAGACCACATACATATTCATGAAAACCAACATTTTCTTTTGTTTTTTCAGACTTTCTTTTCAGGAAGAGTGTTTTAGGTTTAATTGGTTTTGGTGGTTTCAGATTGTGTTGGTCTCCTTTCAAATAGAGTAGATTATGTTCTTCTTCATTTTAAAGATTTTTCTCTTAAGATGATGTAATTGTATGGAAGAGTGTAGAAGGTGAATAAATGATTACTACCCTGGATGCAAATAGTGGGTAAAACATAAAATAACAAGAAAAAATATAGATGGATATATAATGTTTCTTCAACTTGAAGATGTTAAATATATTGATCTCAAGCTACTCAATTCTCTTGATCTCTCTGAGATGAATTATTGTAAAGCTACACCTCAATATTTCTTTAATATTGATGGTTACCCACTTGAAGCTCCAATACAACTAAAAAATGTTTCTCTCCAAGGCTTCAAAACTTAGGAAAATATCACTTCAAGGATCTCCAAGGATTCTTGCACGCTGCTTGTTCTATTCCTGCTAAATGAAAGTGGAAAACAGAAGTTGGTTAGTGATGGTTCAATGAGTTAAAAATACTTTCCTACCTTTAGCAACTATATGTTGTTCGTTTTGGACCCAAAAGTCCCTCATCTAGTCCAAGGACATATGGGCATCCCTCGAGACATTGGAGGTATCCATCAAGATGTTTAGTAAATCCCCAAAAAGTATCCATAACAGAGATAAAAATAATTGGGACAAAGGGGGATATACCCCACGTCCTTGAAAATACTTCCCTAACTTTAATAATTATATATTGTCCATTTTGGACCCAACACCATAAAAATATGCACCTCCATAAAAATCTCTCTTTTTCGTTCATTATTTAATCAACACCATAAAAATATGCCCTTGCAGTACTAGATGCGGGAACATGTGTACTTTCGAATGAATTTTAAAAGGAGCGACGAAAAGACATCGTACTAGGACTAGACATGGGAAACAATAACCCGTGAATGGGGCCAACGTTGAAATTTTTTCAAACTGTTTCTGTATGCACTAAAATTTGACATGGATAGAATATTCGCATGCCTTAACGATATGGGAGGGTTTCTGAACTCAAATTTGACTCACACACCCCACTTTATTCCATCATCAATTCATCATGTAAACCATTAACCCTATTTTTATTTCAAAGTACACAAATTGGTTGACACAAGTTTTAAGTTTACATTAGCCTTTCTTCATTTTTATTCCAGGTTCTACATTAATGTATATACAATGTATGCTTGTCATAGTTGTGATGAAAAATCCCTCTTTTTCATTCATTTTATAATCAACATCATAAAAATATGTTGTTGTAGTACTAGATGTAGGAACGTGTGTAATGTCGAATGAATTTTAAAAGGAACAACAAAAATACATTGTACTAGGATTATACATGGGCAACAATGACCTGTGAATAGGGCCAACGTTGAAATTTTTTCAAACTATTTTTGTATGCACTGAAATTTGACATGGATAGACTATTCATGTGCCTTAACAATATGGGAGGGTTTCTGGACTCAAATTTGACTCACACACCCACTTGTTTCCATCATCAATTCATCATGTAAACCATAAACCCTATTTTTCATTCAAAGCACACAAATTGATTGACACACGTTGTAAGTTTGCATTGTCCTTTCTTCATTTTTCTTTCAGTTTCTACATTAATGTATATACAATGTATGTGTGTCATAGTTGTGATTAAAAATCCTTTTTTTTCGTTCATTGTTTAATCAACACCATAAAAATATTCCCTTGTAGTACTAGATGTAGGAACATGTGTATTTTCAAATGAATTTTAAAAGGAACAACAAAAATACATTTTACTAGGACTAGACATGGGCAACAATGACCTGTGAATGGGGCCAACGTTGAAATTTTTTCAAATTGTTTATGTATGCAGTGAAATTTGACATGGATATACTATTCACATGCCTTAATGATATGGGATGGTTTATGGACTCAAATTTGACTCACACACCCACTTGTTTCCATCATCAATTCATCATGTAAACCATAAACCCTATTTTTCTTTCAAAGTACACAAATTGGTTGACACAAGTTTTAAGTTTGTATCAACCTTTCTTCATTTTTATTTTAGGTTCTACATTAATGTATATACAATGTGTGTGTGTCATAGTTGTGATGAAAAAACCCTCTTTTTCATTCATTGTTTAATCAACACCATAAAAATATGTCATTGTAGTACTAGATGTGGGAATGTGTGTATTGTCGAACGAATTTTAAAAGGAACAACGAAAAGACAGTGTACTAGGAATAGCCATGGGCAACAGTGACATGTGAATGGAGCCAACGTTGAAAAATTTTCAAACTATTTATTTATGCACTGAAATTTGACATGGATATACTATTCATATATCTTAACGATATGGGATGGTTTTTGGACTCAAATTTGACTCACACACCCACTTGTTTCCATCATCAATTCATCATGTAAACCATAAACCCTATTTTTCTTTCAAAGTACACAAATTGGTTGACACAAGTTTTAATTTTGCATCAACCTTTCTTCATTTTTATTTCAAGTTCTACATTAATGTATATACAATGTGTGTGTGTGTCATAGTTGTGATGAAAAATACCTCATTTTTTATCATTGTTTAATCAACACCATAAAAATATTCCCTTGCAATACTAGATGTGGGAATGTGTGTACTATCGAACAAATTTTGAAAGGAACAACGAACAAACATTGTACTAGGACTAGACATGGGCAACAATGACCTGTGAATGGGGCCAACGTTGAAATTTTTTCAAATTGTTTTTGTATGCACTGAAATTTGGCATGGATAGACTATTCCCATGCCTTAATGATATGGGAGGGTTTCTAGACTCAAATTTGACTCACAAACCCACTTTTTCCATCATCAATTCATCATGTAAACCATACACACTATTTTTCTTTCAAAGTACACAAATTGGTAGACGCAAGTTTTAAGTTTGCATCATCCTTTCTTCATTTTTCTTTCAAGTTCTACATTAATGTATATACAATGTCTGTGTGTCATAGTTGTGATGAAAAATCCCTCTTTTTTTTTCATTCCTTAATAAACACCATAAAAATATTCCCTTGTAGTACTATATGCGAGAACGTGTGTATTGTTGAACAAATTTTAAAAGGAACAACGAAAAAAAATTGTACTAGGATTAGACATGGGCAATAGTGACCTGTGAATGGGGCCAACGTTGAAATTTTTTCAAGTTGTTTATGTATGCACTGAAATTTGACATGGATAGAATATCCGTGTGCCTTAACGATATGGGAGGTTTTTTGTACTCAAATTTGACTCACACACTCACTTGTTCAAAGATTAAACTCCATTATCTCATATTGAAGCACTTAATAATGCAATGTAATAAAGCATATTAATGTGACACTTGCCAATGTAATAATTTTTTATCAAGAAGAATTGCAAGGTGATGTTTATGAAGGACAGTTTCATGGAAGCAATAATGAGGGAAAATGGCCATGTGGAAGGGAACTCTAAATGTAAACTTTCTAGTTATGAGAAGAAATTATGAGAATTTAGTATATTTTTTATAGTTTATAATAAATGTTCTAGTAGATATGTTAATGATTCCTAATTTCATATTTGTATTTGACTCAAGGTACTATCTTACAAAGTATCAAATTTTAATTTCAAGTCGATAAACCAAATATGAAATGAATCCTAAAACCATCAAGTGTTGGAATTTTTCATTTAAGTGTAGTGTCATGTAGCTATCTTTTAAAACATAGAGAGAGTAGTCTCTATAGAAGTAGAGCAATATGATATTGTATTCTCTTTGAAGCTGATGTTGATCTTTTTAACCTTCAAGAAATATTGATATATATGATGGTGTGAAAATAAGTAGAATAGGTAGAGGATAAAATCAAGGATAATTCAATACCCATCACTTATAATTCAATACCCATCAAGGATAAAAATTTTGTTATGTGAAACAATGGAACAAATACATAGTCGAGGAGAAGGTGCAATACAAAAGGAATGAACTGAAAAAATGAAAAGAGTACTTCGATGAGAGAGAGAAAAAAATACATAAAATAAATTGAAGCTTGTACTGCACTCCCTATCGACTTTATTGCATGCCCTTGCAGTACTAGATGCAGGGATGTGCATCTCGGTCGTATTTTAAAGGAAACAACTAAAATACATTGTACTAGGGCTAGAGTACATGATGGGAAACAATAACCTGTGAATGGGGCCAACGTTGAAATTCTTTCAAAATGTTTATGTATGCATTGAAATTTGACATGGATAGATTGTTCCCATGCCTTGATGATATGGGAGGGTTTCTAGACTCAAAGATCACTCATACACCCACTCTATATATCGACCCATCTGGTCCTCATTTCGTTTTAATTTTCTCAGTCGAATTTTAAAGGAAATAACTAGTAAAATACATCGTACTAGGGATAAAGTACATGATGAGCAACAATGACTTGTGAATGGGGCCAATGTTGAATTTTTTTCAATTTTTTTCAATTTTTTTTTGTATGCATTGATATTTGACATGGATAGATTGTTCACATTCATGATGATATGGGAGGGTTTCTAGACTCAAAGATCACTCACACACCCACTCTTTATATTCATTGTCTGTGTCATTCAAAACCAACACCATGCCAATTAGGCCCATGATTTTGGCTGTGGAAAGAAGAAGGCACGTGATAGATGAGATTTTGTATTTAAATAATGATTTCATACTAATATTCTTTATGGAGAAAAAGAGTACTTAGATGAGAGAAAAAACCAAAGACATAAAATAACTTGAAGCTTGTGTGATTAAATGCATTGGCATGGTTAGACTAGACACATGCATTCATGGCACGGGAGGGTTTCTGGACTCAAACATGACTCACACAAACAATTCGACAATCAAACAATAAGCCTAATACCTATCACCATTAAACAAAGGTAGTTTATATGTTCTTGGAGGAGGGGGTATCTTCAAATGTACACATGGGATAAACAAAGGAAATGGATGAGGTGGTTCCATCTAAAATAATATTTGTATGATATTATGTATTACTCTACCTCCAAAATTACCCAATTTAAAGCGCTATATGGTTATGAACCCCCATCATCGAAGAATTGGGTCATTAAAAATGAAAATATAAACTATTATTAATCTCTTTTAAAATAAAATTGACTACCATAGGTTAATTATCTCTCTTTCACGTGGAGAAATACATAGTTAAAATAAGCTACCTTAATGCAATCAGTGTTGTAATAAGGTCTAAATATGCATGAGATGATATGATTTTGGCCTCATGAATGAGCAATATATCTGGAATGATCAATAAATTTCATCATTGTAAATGATATCATTGTTGTCATAGTATTGTAGCAACAAAGTTTCAATGAACATGATGTTATTCATTGTTATAACATCTTTTTCAAAACTGTTTGAAAACATGGGACTTTGGCCCATGAGTTTGGTGGAAAGAAGAAGACGCTTGATGGAATTTTGTATTTAAATAATGATTTTGTACTAATATTATTTATGGAGCAAAAAAGTACTTAGATGAAAGCAAAAAAAAAAGACACGACATAACTAATGAAGCTTGTGCAATTTATCAAGTTTTTATTTTTTGATGTTATTGCATTCCCTTGTAGTACTAGATGTTGGGACATGCGTCTCGAACAAATTTTAAAAGAAACAACTAAAATACATTGTATTAGGACTAGACATGGGAAATAGTGACCTGTGAATGGGGCTTAGAGATCGTGCATGTGTCTTTGAATGGTGTTACATGGCTTGCAAGGAGTGTAGGGCTTATATATGGCTTATATGGTGCAATGTAGTGTAGTCTATAAGAACAATATCTATGCCAAACCTCAAAATGGATAGTACCATATATTGTTCATAAGACATATATTATTTGTATGTTTCCTTTCTGGTGGTTCAAGCCCTCACACATGATGCATGACAATGAAATGTAACAATTTGACTATTGAATGATAGTGCTATGTCACATGCAAGTTGTGAACTGACTTAGTTTGCAAATGAACTTTGACAAGCCCTTATGGCCCAAGCATCATTTGATTGGTAGGATCTTGATAGCTTTCAAAAAATTTATCTCTGCAAGGAATGTTTCTTTGGTAGGATATTGGTATCTTTCAATATTCTTATGTCTTATATCTTAGTACATGACGACCGTCAGGGACAATTTCAAAAGAAACAAGAAAATTACAATTTTTAAAGGTAAAATCCGACGTCAAGGCCAATTTTTTGGGTGGCGTTAGAGGATGCCTTTGGATTTTGGGTTCAAATGTAGTTGTGTTAGAAGAATGATTCCTTATGTAGGGATTATATGGTGCAATGGAGTGTAGTCTATCAGAACAATCTCTACGCCAATCCTCAAAATGGATAGTACCATATCTTGTTCATAAGACAAAGATTCTTTGTATGTTGTCTATGTGGTGTATCAATCCCTCACACATGATGCATGAGCAACAAAGATAAATGATATAACATAAGGTTACCCGCTATGGTACCACCTACTATGCCACATGTCAATTAATTCAAATGGTTTTTCTTTTATTTGAACTTTTCACTACAAAATCTCTCCAGTGATACATTATACACTTTTCTCCCTTTACATGTTGCGCTCTCAAAATTAATTGATTCGTTCATAAGAAAAAAAATTCATAGAAATATACATGGAAATGGTTTTTCTTTTATTTGAACTATTGCGTTATAGACACTTTTCTCCCTCTATTTTTTTCTTCGTTGAAATTTATATCTTCCCTTATTTAAGTAGACGGGTCCCCAATATTTCAAGTTTCAACTTCTGCTTCTTCCAACCCAGAAAGTGTTTTGCAAGCAAATGAATTAATTTCATTTTTAACCTTCAAAACACTAGAAATTTTAAAAATAATTAGACATGTAAAATTAAAATTAAAATTATATGTGGGTGTGTAATTCTTTTTCCTTGTTTTATGACTTTATGTGGGTCACTTATGAGGACAAAGACATAAAACAAAGAAAATCATTAAACATTTATATGTATATAAGAGTTGGTTTGTAAAAGTATCCTTATAAGGAGAAAATGATGTGTAGGTAGTTATCTAACTTGTAACATTTATGGGTTGACAATTTACTCCAAGTTAGTTGACAAGTTCCTCTCCAATACCACATGCAAAAACTTTTCAATATAGGAAAAAATTGTTCAAATTGAACACAAAATTTTAACACTGCTAGGAACCAAGACATAATTATATGCATAATAGGTGGTGGATATAACTCCTATTTAAACCTTCCTAGTATACCCAAAGTTTTGTGTTTGACTATGTCTACACATGGATTTTAAAGTTGTCTAACACAAGACCTCCCTTTGTTAACACTCTACACAAGAAAACTAAGAACTAATATGCCTTACCTTCATACATAGAACATACACGTGCCTTATAATCCACCTTAATAGTTACATAACATTAATGTAAAACAACCTTAAAACTAGAAATTGTACATGTTCAAATATGTTTCCACTAAGACTCTTATAAACCAAACCCTTGTAATTGTTAACATATAACCCCTAACATTTATAACCCTCTTAAGCTTATAAAGCCTAATATAACCTCCCTATCCCCTACCATCTATAATATCAATAACCCCTATATCCCATTAACAACTAATAGAACCCTTGGTATCTATAAAGACATCTAATCTCTAATCCTTACACCTTCTATTGCATGTAACTAAAATAACATTGGATTCCTATACCCTTTGATCTATAACCCTATAACCCATCTCATTCCTAACCCATATGATTCCCAACACAAATAACCACTTTCATAGTACATTATAACCCATAATATAAGACATAACCACTACAACTCCTAATCCCTAAAACTTATAACACCTATAAATGTTAATCCATAAAAATTATAACCTTCAACCCCTACCCCCAAACACTTATCATTCCTGATATAATCTTGAACTCTTATATCATAATCCTTAAACCCTACGACTCTTAACCCATATAACCCTTATTATTAATAACCCCTAAACTCTATAACCCTCAAACTTTATAAACTCTACACCCAACACATGTAAACCCTAACAAATATAACCCCTTACCCCAACACTTGTAAACCCTAACAAATATAACCCCCAAAACCCATAATGAGTGTAACATTCACCCCAACAACCTATCACCATTAACCCTCATAATTCCTTACCTTGATAACCTTATTACCCCTAATACCCATAATGCATATAATATTCACCCCTATAACCTATCACCTTAACCTTTATAATTTCTTACCCTTCTAACTCTTGTCACCCGTGACCCATATAACTCCTAGCCGTGGTAACCCCTAAATTGTATCCATGTTAACAACTAACCTCTAAACCATAAACCCTGAACCCAAAACTTGCATAATCCTTAAGACCTTGAACTTGTATAACCCCTAAAATATATATCCCTTACCCTCCATACCACCTAACCCATAATCCATATAACTTATATATCTTGTAATCTCTATAACATAAAATTTGTAACCCATAAACTCTATACATTTTAACCACTACAATTGTTAACCTATATTAACCCTAACCCTTATCACCCCTAAATCCTATAACTTTTATCTCTCTTAATTGTTATAACCCCTTATCATTAACACCTATAACATATATACCCTTCACCCCTTTGACCTATAACTACCAACCTTAACCCACATTAAAACTAACCTCAATCATCCCTAAATCCTATAATCCTTATCATTATCAACCCTTATAACCCATTACCCCTAACAACTATAACACATATACCTTTACCACTTTAACTTATCAACACCAACCTTCATAATATATAACACCTATTATCCCATACAATCCTTATAACTTGTATTCCTAAATGATATAGCCCATACCCATTATAATCCCTTACTAACCTAATAAAATATAACACCTATAACCTCTAATACCCCCATCCCTAAACTTGCAAAATTTATAAACCCAACAATCATTGACACATATATCCATAAACCCCTATAACACTTAATACTTAACTCTTGAACCCTATAAACCCTATAATCACTAATTCATAAAACCATTATCAATCCTTAACTCCTATAACCCCAAATTCTTAGTCCCTATAAATATTTACTATAACTTTTGTCCCCCCTAACACGTAATGTAATCCCTAACACATATAACCACTAAATTCTATATTACCTAGCTACTATCAATTAACCACTATAACCCATAACTTATATAATTTATAAAACCTATAATCCCATACCCCCAACCCCCAAAATTATAGTCCCTAATTGCTCACCTTGTAGACCATATAAACTTTTTACTCCTATAACCCATCATCCATAAGTTATCAACCCTAACACTTTTGAACCTATAACCCCTAAACCTTATAATCAATATAACCCATATAACCCTTATAACCCACATCCACCGATATTTATAGACCATAATATTACCACTAGCACCTTTAACCCTAACATTTGAGACGTATCCCAACCCCTATATCCCCTAAATCTTATAAACATAGATATAGCCTTAACCTATAAGATTTATAATCCAAAACCATGTAAATCTAACCGATATATGTCGTTACTCCTAGACCTTATATCCTTTGACTCTTATAAACCCTAATATAACCCGTGAACCTTAACACCTATAACTGCTTACTCCCCCAACCACTATAACCCCTAAACCCCATATTCTCTAATTATTAATCCATGCAATCCCTAATACCTATCACCTTAATTCCTATCCTATAATTCATAATATAATCCATTATATTATGACAAATTTAATTTATATATATATATATATATATTAATTAAATTAAAATAATAATAATAAAACATTAAAAAATATGAAAAAAATACAAATGCCAAACTAATCCACCCTCGCCCATTCATTACAAAAAAAATTGGGCGCCGACCATCTACTAGTTGAGAAAAACCTCATCCGAGGAGAAAAACCAATCTTGATTCCAAGCCATATATCATGTTCGATGCCTAGGGCGCTCTTACAAGGATGCACAATTTGTTCATGGAATAAATGCCAGGTGACCTCCATTCAATGAGATCACCCTAATTAGGAAAGTTAAGAGAGAAAAACTCTATCCGATAGAGGCAGGGGAGAAAAACCCCATCTGACAGAGGTAGAGGAGTGGAGATATTCAAGGGTCTAGGCTTTTGATTGGACATCGACAGAGGAAAAGGAGCCCTATCCGGAAAAACCTATGGAGATGTCGTAGAACTAGGTAATGTCTCTCCTCTTGCTGCCAAAAATGTCTCTCTGAAATCGGTAATCCTTTGTGAAATGTATTTAAAACCCTAGTTTTAACATTGGCATCATTGTCATTGTAAGAACAATATTATATTGAAAAGAATATTAGTCACAAAATCGTATCTAAGAGCATTAATAGATCAACACTCTCAGAGACTCAGACTTGGTAGTTTGTACGATTTTGGATACAAGTGAAAATTTGCAAAGTTTGATCTAACATTCTACCTCATATTCCTTGCAATGCTAATCGATATACATTGAATCCATATTCTTTTCGGAGTGCATAGATTATTATGAAGTTTATGAGAGGCATTTGAACTTTGTGGGAACAGATTTTGTGCATCCATAACTGCATTTCCATTTGCTCCTTCACCCACAACATTCTCATAGCCTCTATCCACCCTCTTAATCAATAATTCATCACTAAACTCAACATCTGAATTTTTAGAACCTTCATCATTTGGTTTAGGTCCTTTGTTATATATTCCACATGAAATATTACTTTGAATATCTTCTTTTAAAGTGGAATATGAATGCCTAAAATCAACAATTATTTTAATAGTCCATGAATTCTTTGGTTGTTCTTCCTTTTGAGAAAAATTCAGATAATTGAAAGATGTAACTCTGCACTCATTGCCAATGGTTATATCAACACAAGTACTGGGAAATGGAGATTGCTTCATCTTAGGATCTCGTTTTTGGGAAAAAAGGCTTCCCCTAGGTGAATTAGTACCATATGTGGCTAAAACCATGTAATTTTCCAAGCCTTTATTCTCCCAACTTTAAACAACAATAATGGTGTGAGAAAATGAAAATAAGTCACGTTTGAAGTGTGGCTATGTTTGGCTGCAATCTTCATTTTCTTACATTCCCACACAAAATTTTGAAGTACCACCAATACTACTTGACAAAGTTTAACTCTTTAAGAATAATAAATGGTGAAAGCATGATATATTACTTCAATAAGAGGTGTGGGGATTTGTATAATATCAAAACTTATAAATGTATTTCCAAGGTGGATTTTGTTGCTTCCAAAAGTCTAATTTTTCTCTTCTACTTAGGGAAAGAAAGTTTGCTAGTCCATCCTAAATGTTTAACAATGTTATGGACCTTGAGAGTAACATACAGTCATGTGAAAATTTATTGAGAACTCATACATATCCCTCTAAAAGTAAGTCAAAGGGACTTTTTAAAAGAGAGCATATTTATCTTTACCTTGAAAGAGGCATCTTTATCAATACTCATTTTCAGGTCTATAACATCCATACTCACCACAACCCAATAGTACTTATAATGAGAAATTCATACCTATAGTTTCAACAACACTTTCATAGGTTCAAGATATCCCCACAATTTATAGTGTTTTAGTTGTTGGAATGTAGTGATCATGATTTCTTGAGATGAGAAGTGCTCTCCATAAGTAAATTTTTTAATGACAATGTAGGTGGAAGCTAGCATAGATTATGAATCTAAAGGACATCATTGGAGATCCTTGAGGAGGGTTTTATGGAATAAATTTATTTTTGTGGGAGGAATTCCTTTGTGTGATTCTATTTGCAGGACATTGTAGGCTCATATGTAAACACTTGGAATCATTCACCTTCTCAAGGAGAATTTTTCCCAATAAGAGGAAGCCATATTATTTTTTTGTTTTTATAAGAGGTGCTTCACCTGAGGAAAGATGTCCAAATTTTTCTTGAATATTTTATTATGGAGGTGGTTGAGGGATTCATCTATAAAAGAAGGATGGAGTTCATCTCCAAGGGTGTGATTATTGGAGGAGTATAAGACTGGGTATACTTGAGTGTTGCAGCTGGAAGGATAAATCTTTTGGGGCTTCCATCTTCCTCATTCACTCTCACAGAGATGGTATATTTGTAAGGTCACCATTGCATTTTGTTTTTTTCATCTCTTTTGTAAGAGGATTCTTCTATTGTTGATTAGTAGGATGTTCACTATTAGAGAGAGGGTTTAAAGGGTGGTTTTAGCATCTCGATTCCACTCTTTCTTGTCAATTTTCTTTTATGATGTTCCAAGGATTTTTTCATGCAATAAATATGGTATTTTATGTACTCGGATTTCATATTTGATATATATGTGGCTATGATAAGTTGAGGGTTGTGTCATTACAATTATTATGTATGCTTCACTTGGATGTTATTAATATACCAGATCTGTTATTACTGATAATATTTGTTGTTAGGGGTTTTATCACATCCTTATTCACATATTTTAGAGCTCCATTGGTTTCCTAGAGTCCTAGACTTTAGAACCCTAAGATAAGGCACTAGTGTGGTTTATGGTATTGACTCGTGTATTAGGCAATGTAAATAATGAAAATATAGTGTTGGTCATAAAAGAGGGTAGGGAAATGATCATCAAATTTATGTGTTATTATATACTAATGAATTAAATACAAAAAAGGGTTTATTGTGGGAAAAATTGGCACGAATACATAAATGAATTTTTAAAGAAGATTGCATTTTTTAAATTTTAGGTTGTGCTTTTTTTCAATTTTATGCCTTATTGATTGAAGCGCTTACTAATGTACCCTCTTTGTATAAGTAGAAGGTAGGGGATAGATATCAAAACCTAGTCAATTTGTAGTCATTTTGTTAAGAATCTGATATTCCCAGAGAACTTGAATTTCCCGAGATGTATTCATGTATTTGAGATAATATGATAATGAAGAAATTCCATTTTCATATTTGTTGTCATTAGTAGTTTTTAAGGTTCCTTTGAGGATATTTGGGTATGAACAATAGAATAGTGTACTTTAATATTTTCTCTTTTTCCCTTAGACTACCTTAGGTAAATGCAACTTTGTTTTCCAACAAGTTTACTTCTTGGTTTTGGATGAAGAAACCTATATTTCCTCAAATGGATTTTCCTCCTTGTAGTATTGCACCCTAGATTTCCACTGTCATGATAATTAGGGATTGGTCGCTGGGTTATATGATTCCTTAAATTTGGTTTTTTAGATTTCCTTTCAAGTAGTTTATAGCCTTCCTTTTAAGTGTTTTTCATATTCCTTTTTAGTTGGATTTTATCTTTTCCTTCTATAGTATTAGTTTGATTATTAGTGCATCTTCTCTATTGAATTAACCTTTGTAGTTCTTGGATAGACACGGTTTTCCTTTTTAGATAAATACATGTGTATGGAGTTTGCACATCTAGTGTACATCACCTCTCAATTGTGTACAAAAGCTAGGTTGACATTTAAAGTTGTGAGATGAGGACTGCAACATTTTTATTGTTATTCTTTGGCCCATTACCATTTTTTTCACTATTTATAGGGAGGTGCCAAATATTGCATATGTTTTTTTATCATATTTATTGTTTAACTTTAATAATAAGAAATGGCTTTCACCATTTCTTATATGTGAACTAAGTGAACTATGACATTTTCATTCTATTTTTAAAATTTGGGTCATTTTGCTTCCATTTATCTGGATAATTAGCTCATACTTTTTGTCATTAGCAGTGCACACATAGTAATCTATCAAGAAATTATTTTTTTGCTTAAAATCTCTTGCTCCTTCCCATAACTAGTTTTCATCGAAGTTGAAAATCTTGCATTTCATTTTCCTCTTGAATGGTTTAAAGAGTCGAGTCGAAATGCCATCAGTTTCATGACCACTCCTTTGAGTAACAACAACCTAAAATCAAGCGCTAATTAAAATTTATCTAGCAACTTTTCTAAGGCTCTTCAAACCCATATTAGCTTAGGTGTAGAGCTTTGGAATAGGATTGTGAGAATAAGTTTCCAAATCTACTAAACAAACATAAATATTTGAGTTAGGGAGTGAAATACAATTGCTATATCACTGACTTTGGGAATCCCTTCTAACACAAGGGTCAAGCACGAGGTCGCATTGGGGCTAACAGAGTAATCAACCTTGCTTTGTTGGTCTTGATGTCGACTGTCCCCCCTCTGCTTTGGTATAGTAGGTGGTACCATAGATGCCATAATATTTTAGACTTCCTAAACAAGGTGACAACATAGGGAAGGTGGTGGTGTACCTGGGATCGACGTTGGCTAGACTCACTCGGACTCCTTGGAGGGTTTCCCACTAATCGGTGAGGTAAATTTCACCAAGGCATTAGTTCGTTAAGCAGGTTGACAATGTAACTTTCACACCCACCGAAACTCATCCCCTTCACGCATCAATCATGCGATGTTGGATTCCATCACCAACTAGCGCTTCTTTGTGAGAAGGTTTGTTTGCATGATTGACTCATATATTAATTAGCGTGTGTTGTTTTTTCTTCTTAGTTGGCCGTAGGATTGAGTTTGTGTCTAATGGAATCAGTTTTGGGGTAATTCCTCATTTGATCAATACAAAATATGGATACCATTAAAATAAAAGGGAATAAAGAGGTAATAAATATCCCATACCTAACTTACGTCTTATAATTCTGCAACATTGTTCTTTATACTTAGTCCAACAAACACCAAATGGAATGGTTTACAGAAGATCATGACCGACAAAGCTCCATCTAATGTAAATGAGCAATGTGATTGGAGAATTCAAAATATTATCATAAACCCACATCTCACACATTTGTACATGCACCATAGATTCACAATCTTTCATGAAGAGGTCCGGGAGAAATGCCTCCATGCAAAATTGTCCACATCAAAATTGTCCATGTCCTTGATGAAAATATATAAAATTCTCTTGAAGATATTTTAGTTCTTGTCTTGCTTAAAAAGGATGATCTCATTCTAGAAGTGGTCAAAGACTACTTTTACCCCCCCC
>SNQJ01S0011583.1:30848-62601 GCA_010110895.2 Picea sitchensis
GTGAGTCTCCAATAGAAATGCAATGCGAGACATGGTGACAGAAATGAACCTGCCCAAAATTGAAATTAGAACTATCTTTTAAATTAGAGAAAAGGAGTAACATCATGTGTCAACATCAAAAATTGGCATGTGGTGTAAATAACACAAGCACAACTCTCATAATACAAACAATTGTTGAAAACTTAAATAGTTGATGCAAACAAAGGAAAAACTAATAGAGCTCCTAAGTTTAAGATTGTTATCACATGAGAAAATGCCAAACTCAACAGATACAAGAATATGATGCCTGATCATGATATTCTAAAGTCTTCTAAGAAGAACAAGAAAAATAAGGCTTCTCTTGAAGACAACTCCAATTCTTCCAAAAATGAAGAGGTCACTCCTAAATCTCCTACAAAGAAAGAGAATTCTCATGCTAACCCTTCTTCTAGTTAGTCTACACTCAAAGTTATATAAATGATTCATATCGCTAGAGATTCCCAGACACTAGTGTTTGACTCTAACCTCAAAAGGAACCACCCTTCACCTGATTCTTTACCTAACCTCACTGACTTGGATATTTTCCTCTTGATGCATTAGGTAGGTCTTTCTTTAGATCAACCTACTAAAAAACTAACCTTTATCCTTATTGACACTCAGGATCCCCTACCTTCTCACTAGATTAGAGCCATCTCTCAAACCAAATGGGAATCTCCTCATGAATATTATAGTATCATTCCTCCCCCCTCTCCCAAAGCTAGTTGATTTCTTGCCTCCTATTATTCTTCCTTCATTCAAAGGTCATTCTCTCATGTCTTTGAGATGTCCTACATGAATGCTCTCTAAGCATGTACTGACTAGATGACCCATATAATTGAGTCCCTTTTATGATTTCTCCCCTAGGATTACAAAATATTTTTCCCCTTCTCTCTCCTTATATATTTCCCGCATTCATTTCAGAGAGGAATGGAAATCCAATATGGTAAACCCATTCTTCATTTAGATCCATCACAATGATTTCACCATCAAATGAGTAATTTATGATCCTGGATTTTCCCTTAACATCATAAGAACTCCTATCTATCATGTCCTTAGTGTTAACTTATTTTCACCCACCTATTGGACCCTTTAAGGTTTCAACAAATCTAAGACTAAACCCCTCAATTCTATTGTGATCCCTATTTTTTTGGTCCTGATATTGTAGACACCCATTTTTTAGTACTTCTAGGAGACATAGGGTACAACATCCTCCTAGGTTGGCCTTAGTTAGATGCAATGATATTTATCCTTTGTACCTTCAAAAGTGAGCTCTTATTTGTCCATGAAGGAGATAATTATTTCGTCCAACATGATCCCACTCCTTTATCTCTCTTTATTGAGGTTGTTCCCAAGGCCCTTCCCTTGGTCTCTTATATGTAGTCTTTGAGTTTCTTTAAAGTTTCATCCTCTTCTCAATAAACCTCCAAAGTCCTCCTAAGAAATTTAGACTCTTATTCAATCCTCACTTGTTTTTTCTCCTTGGTTATATCAAGCATCCTTCTGCACACCCTACCGAGTTTCTCATCCTCTTTACCCCACCTCTCTCTTCTTTGACTACTCCTAGATTAATTAGCATGTGTTTTTTTTTCTCCTTAGTTGGCCTTAAGATTAAGTTTGTGTCTAACGGCATCAGTTCTAGGGTAATTCCTCATTTGATCAATACAAAGTATGGATAACATTAAAATAAAAGGGAATAAAGAGGTTAAAAATAGCTCATACCTAACTTACGTATTATAATTCTCCAACATTGTTCTTTACACTTAGTGTAACAAACACCAAATGGAATGGTTTACACGAGGTCATGATTGACAAAGATCCATCTAATGCAAATGAGATTAGATAAGAGAGTTCCACCATCATAATTGGAAAAATCTACTGTGTTTGACATCAACCATTGTTCAACTTGCTTTCTCCTTCAATCTGCCAATGCACCCAAAAATATTTCAAAAAGAGAGTGTCACCATTCACCATCATTTCATTTTCTTGGAACAACACTATCTAATATTGATCTGAGCTCGGAAAAAATGCTTCCAACAATTGTTGTGGTTTCTTGTGAACATGCCAATTCTAAGCCAATATAAGGGAAACCATCTAACTTGAACTCAACAACAACTGGAAAATATGAAACTTCTTGTTGCTTATCCAAATTAACTAGCATTTGGATTGCCCCTATAGCAGAAAGGAAACCTCTATCTATAGTAGACTTTAGATTCTTCCTCATTATGTCCAAAATCAAGAGGGATATCGCATTACATTAGGTGGTTGACTATTATTCTGTAGTGTGAACTCTAACCATAATGTATATTGCGTGCATGGATAAGCAAGTCAAATTTAGGTGCACCCACCTAGAGATTCATACCCTTCACTAAGTTGGGAATCCACTGTATGCATGAGTGCCCCTACTAATATTGGTAATTTCACCCTCTAATTGTGCATCCAAAACTAAAGATATAAAAAAATTATTTAGAACTCTGAATATAGAAAACAAAATTCAAAAATTGGAACTAGGATGAGGATGGAATACTCACTAAAAACACATGCACATGAAACTAAAGGTACAACCAAACAGGTACCTGTCAGATATTTCTTCGTTGAGTGAGGAAAGCTTAGGACAAATAGAGGGAAATGTGACTGCATCTAGTAGATATGATACACAAAAAAGGACCAGAGGTGAAAAAGACAGAAGAAAATTTTGTAGACGCAGGGAATTTTTTATTGCTGAAGGAGGTTCATGCTCTTATGATGATGAGAACATAGGAGACATAGAGGTGCCACTCAGGTATAAGCATCTGGTGAAACAATGGGTACCTAAGGAACTGCCTCCTATAGATGTTGACTTCTGTTAAGCCCTAAATAGTGGCTCATTACCCATTAATTGGGGCATATTACATTAGTAATGTTATTTTATTTATGTCGGATTTATTCCATTAGTTGTAATTATACCTCCTAGTCTCCTATATATACGAAGGAGACATTTTCATTTGGAATTATCTTGTAATTGTAAATTTATGTGGGCATAAGGAGGTTGCCCCCTCGAAGAGGATTATTATCTGAATTTATCTCTTTTTCAAGGCGTTGAGTACTTATTCTGAGGGTTTTCTATGCTATATTGATATTTGGTTCTTAACATATGGTATTAGAGCTCAAGGTCTTGGGGTTTCGCTGCTACATCTGAGACACCTTGGCATTTTTACTATAATTGTTTGTCTAAAACGTTTCAGAAGGAATGGCTTGGAGGATATTTATTAGACAACGCATAATTTATTAGACGACGAGGATATGTACATTGGGTTACAATTTCATCTCCTAAGGCCTTATAATTTCGTAGATACAGCCTGTGCAAGATAGGGTTCTGGAATCATCATGAACTAAGTCATTGCAGAAGTTTCATTATAAATTGTTTTTTGTAACATTTCAAACCCTGAACTCCAGAGGATATTTAGCGAAATTAGTAAGGTATCTGTGGTAAAAAGTTAAGCTTATGGGTCATCTTACATTTTCAGATACACCCTGTGGAAGATAGGGTATCTGACTAGTCCTATTGACTAGTCTCAAGAAGGTGTTCCAGGTAAAACAATCATAACTTCTTCCTAGAGTATCCAAATTGAGTGAGACTGGTTGCATTGGATAATGGATAGTATTTAGTATTTTTGGTACAAGTTTCATAATTTTATATCAATTATTTTGTGTGGGGCACGCTATACAAGTGAGATCTCTTGGAAAGGCCAAAAATAAGCAAGTTGTGGGGAAGTTACCATAAATTCCATTTGGCATGTCCAATTTTGATCAGACCTGTGGCATTGAAGAGAAGAAATATCAGAGAACTAAAAACAATAAAGTTTCATACCCAGAAGGGCTAAAAACTTTGGATATACAACAGAAGAAAGATTGTCTAGCAAAACCACCTCAAAATCAATATTCAAAAGTGATACCTGGCCAACATGCCACCCAAAAAGGGAAATTCTACACCTAATAAGCCTCTAGAAAATCCTACATGGACTCTTGATGAAGGTGAAGAAATGTGTAGGGACATAAATGATTTACAAAAGAAGATGGTAAAAAAAGATGAACTACAAGAGATGATGGATTCAACGGAAGCTAAGTTTGAGGCAATAAATACTAAGATGGATGGTTTAAAAGGGGAGATCATGGAAGGATTTAAAACCTTCCTAATAGAGAGGACACATGAAAGTGAAAATGTATCCCATGAAATTCATGACGAGGACACAAGGAAGGTGAATCAAGAATGGAGAAACTCCAACTTTGGGTTGAAGACCAACCACATTCCTAAGATCGATATGAGGAAGTTTGATGGCAAGGACCCAATCACATGGATACTTCAAATGGATAAATTATTTGATCTACATAATGTGACACATACACAAAAGGTAAGAATTTCTTCTTTATATTTAGAACCCAATCAATTTGTATGGTATCAATGGCTTTGTTCTCGCAAATCACTCGTCACTTGGACAATTTTCAAGGAAGAAATGATAGCACACTATGAGGATACAAGGATCAATACCTTCTTTAGCCAATTGATAAATCTCAAGCAAAAGGGTTCAGTTACATAGCACATTGAGAACTTCCAAAGATTGAATATAAAGGTAACAAATATTCCATATGAGCACTTGATTGATGTATTCATAGGAACTTTAAAGGATAACATTCAACATTACTTGTTCCACTTGGGAACCCAAATCATTGGAGAATGCATTTAGGGTGGAAATAAAAGTTGAAAGTAAAAATATATCTATGACTACTAGAAGGACCAATCCTAACATCTAGAGAAAGAACAATGCTCCTTCTTCCCAAATACCTCAGCCTAGGGGTTGCACCTCAACAATTAGAGGAAAGAAAAGCAAAAAGGTTTATGCTTTAATTGTGACAACAAGTCTGATGAGACATAAGTGTGGCGAGAAGAAATTGCGTAGATTGTGAAGGAAGAAGAACAAGAACCATCTCAAGATGAAAATGTACGGCTTATTTTGTGAAGGGATTGACTCCCACGATATCGTGTAAAACATTGTTTGGAGTGCTCCTCAAACCCTCAAGATAAAGGATATATCAAGAAAAATGTAATAGTCCTAATTGATTATGGAAGTACTCATAATTTCATTCACTATAAATTAATAGAAACAATTGATTTCTATATCGGCCGGAGTTCAAGTAATGATTGTAGATGGAGGAACTATCAATTGCTTTCAGGGAAAATGAAATAATATCAAATCTTACTATGGTGAGATATACAATAGAATAGTCCAATGATTTCTACCTATACCCATGGGTAGATGTGACATTGTACTAGGAGTCAATGGTTACAATCATTAGGAACAATGGCTTTTTAATTTTCAAAAACTTTTATGGAAATTTTCATTGGAAGGAAAGAGAATTGAGTTAAGAGGTATCACAAAGGAAACCGGTAAGGTGATAAGCTCTAATGGCATGACAAAATTATTGAAAAGGGGCATCAAGGTGTTATTGCGCAACTATTCTCACTATATGTTCAAACATCAGCCTTCTCAATATCTTACTAAAGGGTCGGCTGATAAGAATTCCAAGTATTTGAAGATATTCCCAAGGTATTCCACTACTGAAATCATGATCATGATATTCCCTTAATTCTTGGGAGTGTTCCTACTAACAACAGGCCATACAGATAACCCTATGCCCAGAAGAGTGAAATTAGCGCATGGTTGAAGAAATGTTGGGGTTGATATACCTCTCCAAAGTTCTTATATGGGTAGTAATGGTATTTCAGAAAGATAGCTCATGGCGTGTATCTGTGTCTGAATTATAGAGAGCTCCTTTGAAATTCTAGCTGCAACAAAAAGTAGTTCCCATTCGAGTCTTGAAGTGAGTGTTAGATGAACTACACTTGGGAGCAATCTAATTTCCGCTAAAGTTGGATCTTGTCCATCATGAGATTATATGAAGGAGATATTCTCTAAGCTAACATGAACTCATGAAGGCCATTATGATTTTGAAACAGCCTTTGTACCCTGAAATGCATTCCACATTCCAAGTTGATTAGTTCATTTTCAAGCCCTTCCTTCAAGAATTTGTATATTTAGTATTTTGATGATATACTAATCCATAAAAGTATGGGAGGAACATGTGACATGTTATTAAAGATATACACAACTACTAAGGAGAAACAACTATATGCCAAACCATCCAATCACTTTCTTTGGAGCGAAGGAGGTAGAGTATTTGGGTCATATTGTATCTCATGAAGGTCTCGAGGTAGACCCTACTTCATCAATAAGGCCATGATGGTGCCATTTTCCCAAAACGTTAGAAAATCTTAGAGGATTTTTTGGTTTGGTGGAAGACCTACACTGGTTATTAGCCACTACTGAAGAATAACAACACCTTTAATGGCACTAACTAAGAAGGATGCATTTTCATGGACTCAAGAATCAACTAAGGCTTTTGAAAACCTTAAAGAGGCAATGTGAAAATATCCTATCTTGACCACTCCAGACTTCACAAAAAGCCTTTATTGTGGAGTGTGATGACTCCATGCAGAGAAGCTCAGATTGAAACGTGTCCTAATGCAAGAAGGAAGACCCTTCCATTTATGAGGTATATCAACCACTCAGGAAAGGACTTACACAAACCCATTTATGAAGGAAATGATGAATACTATGCATTGAAGAAATGGCATCTACCTAATGCAGTGGCACTAATTCCATGAGATCATGATAGTCTTAAATGCTTTTTGGAACAAAGAGACTTTCTTCAGAAGAACAACAAAATGTGTAACCAAGATATTTAGTTGCTGATTTTGAAATGGCTATAAAGGAAAAAAATGTTGAAGATACACTCTCCAGAAAGGATAGAATATGTTGAGGCCTTCAGTATATCTCGATCATCCAACTTTGATTGGATAATAGAAACAAAGGATGAATGGAAGAATGCCAGAAAAGTGTGGACTCTCATTCAAAGGTTGCGGTAAGATTCGATTGTGAATTACATTTACATGGAAAAAGCTGGAACTACCATGTAAATATTGCTTATATTTATGTAAGAACTCCCAACTCAAACAAAGGCACTATTAGATTTCACACCTCTCCAATAGGAGGCGCGATTTTACAGCCTACAGGATTCAGAAAGAAATTTTTGGGATGGCCTTAAAAAGCAAATCGCTTCAAATGTTTGTGGCCCGAGAATGTGTGGTTGCCAACAAAATAAAGGTGGAAACAATTAAAGACCCTGGAGTCTTTTGCAAGCCAGTAGCCCTCCCAGTCAATCTTTGGGAGGATTTTCCATGGATTTCATCATAGGAGTTGCAGAAGTCCGAAGGAAAAGTGTCATCATGGTGATTGTTGATATACTAACCAAATACGCACACTTTTATGCACTCTATCATCCCTTCAAAACCAGTATAATTGCCACCACATTCATGGAAAGCAGGTTCAAAAGCTACATAGAGCAAATATTTTTGTAAGTGATAGATATCCCATCTTTATTGGACATTTTGGATAGAATTATTTTCTTTTGAGTACTCAATTGGCTCACCAAGCTCATCCTATCATCCTCAGTAATGGACAAGCTGAGATAGTGAACAAATGTCACGAAGGCTGCCGTTCTTTGTATACATGATAAACAAACACAATGGTTCAAATGGATTTCCCATGGCGGAGATGGTAGTATAACACTGCACCTACGCAACAAAATGACTGACTGCAGCACTCTATGGATACCACCCTCCTTCCCACCGCACCCCATCTAAAGAAAAAATCTCAAAAGGTTCAAATGAGCTGAAGATCCATAGAGCATCAACAAGTTCTCCAAATATTAAAGGACAACCTAACCATGGCACAAGCTGACATGAGAACAACAGCGAATCTTATGGCAACTAGATTTTGGCCAGAGGTTCCGATTAACAGACTACAACCATAAAAGCACAGAAGTCTCAAAGCAAGCCAAGAAGGATAATAAATTAGCACCAAAGTATTATGTCCCACATATAAGGTGTTTTCAAAAGATTGGTACTATGACATACAAATTGGAACTTCCAGCATCTTTGCGAGTACACCAAGTTTTCCATATTTCATTGTAAAGAAGGTTCTGAGGCGGCTAATACTCGGTTTCCTTCTCTTTTATTTGTGAGGAAGGAAAAATCATATTGGAGCCAAAAACCATCACTGACACAAGAATTCTGGTGGGGAATAGATCATATCAAGGAGTATCTCATTAAATGGAAACTCTTTGGTGAAAGATTCCACTTGGGAAGATGAGTCTTTTATACAAAGCATCCAAAATTACTCAAGAACTTTTATACAGAAGCATCCAGAGTTACTCAAGCGTTGCGGACAACATTTGTCTCAAGGGGAGGGGCATGTTAAGCCCTGGATAGTGGTTCATTACCCCTTAATTGGGGCATATTACATTAGTAATGTTATTTTATTTATGTCAACTTTATTTCATTAGTTGTAATTATACCTCCTAGTCTCCTATATATACCAAGGAGACATTTTCATTTGGAATCATCTTGTAATTGTACATTTATGTGGGCATAAGGAGGTTGCCCCCTAGAAGAGGCTTATTATCTGAATTTCTCTTTTTTTCAAGGCGTTGAGTACTTATTTTGAAGTTTTTCTATGCTATATTGATATTTGGTTCTTAACAACTTCATTGTCAACAATAAGACATATCACATTGCACCATCCTCCCTACATGGCTCGGGGCTATTTTCCATGGATGGAATAACTGTAAAATACAATACAGTCACTGAATTGATGGACTATGTTGAACCGTGTTACAATTATAACGATTGGATGCGGTTGGTATGGTACATGCGAAGTATGTGGAGATATGCACTCATCGCAAATTATATACAACTAATAAACAAGGATAAAAATAAGGGAGCAACTATCTATATTGATTGAAGGGATAAATATTCTGGCAATAATATAGGGTTTATAAACAACACACGACCTGGGACAACAAACAAGCAACCAAATTGCACATATGAGGGACACGAAGAGAATCGGATAGTCCTCTGCATAATAAAAAAGATAGCTCCTGAGGAAGAGTTATTAGTGGATTACCATTTGAATCGAATATAAACATCGAATAATAGTGTGCGGGTACTTATGCTACACCTCTTTAACACCTATTTTTTTTTATCTTTAACATTGTTTTAAATATTTCACGGTCCCAATTTTATAATAATGTGGGAGGTTGATCATTAAGGTTGATTTTATTTGGGTGTCAATCAATTTTTTTGTTATCGTTAACAATTTTTTAAATATTTGGGGGTTCTAATTATATTATAACATGGCATGATGATCGTGGAAAAGGGCCAGCCCAAGAACATGTAAATGATTATCAAATTCGACTTTCATTTTACGTGAATTTTATTATTTGCTTATATAATTTTACTGAAATAACATTGTTTTTGTTGAAATTATATGTAGTCGACATGCCATGTTGATCATGATTCCGCCGATGAGGAGGGGTTGTATTCATCCCATCATCCGATGGTATTAATAAAAAAAATATCATTAAAGAGAACAAGGAGCTTGCTAGCTTATTAGATCATCCAAATCAAACTCCCAATGTCCTAGAAAGGATCAATCTCCTTATGTCACAACTTAACTCATATAAGGTAATAACCAAAATTTAAAGTTTTTTTTTCTAATGTACTCATATGTTCAATTATGAAACTTTGTTATTTATCTTTTACATTATCTCATGAAAAAACATTTTATTTTTTATAAAGATATTTTTGGAGCCTGTTCAGCCTGGCGTTGGTAGTAGTGGCATTGCAGAGACGCCACAAAGTCATGATGTTGGCAGTCATACAACTGCTAGAGTACTATTTAATTCTCCATCTTCCACACCTAATTTAGATAGGAGCCATGACACGCACTGCCATGCATCCACACATTGGTCAGACTCTAGACATGGTGACATAGATGAGGCTAATGATGTGGTTGACATGGTTGCATTTCCTGGATCTAGACGTGTGATAAGCACAGGGACCCTTTCGTGCACATTTTTGGTCAACGATAACATAATTCCATTAAAAAAAATAAGACTCCCAGGTAGTTTTTCATATTTTAATTGTTTCATGTTGTCCATATCATACACAAATCATCTAGATTATTATTTTTAAATTAATGATCATATCTTTTTGTGTGTAGGAAACGACCATTTTTATAGGCACCTAGAGAGCAAGGCCTTGTTTATTTTTGGGGCAACCTTACACATGAGGTGGAGTTAACATCAAAAAAGAAATTATGGATTATCTCGAAGGCCTCTTTGGAATAGACACGTTCAATAAAAAATTGGTCACCTCTACATCGAATGAATATTTAAAATATATGTGGGATGTTTATAGACGAAGCTTGGAAGGCAATCCTAGGTATGAGTGTCCTCCCTCAATTCCATAGAGGGAGTGGAAGGCGATCATTGATGATGCAAAATAAAAGATATTGAAAAAATCAAGAGAAAAAATAACTGGTACCCCAAGGTAAATTACAATATTTTTATTTCAATACCAACTTTAATTTTCTTTAGATCTAAATAAATTATGGTTATATACAACATACTTGAAAATTTTGATGATAGGTTTCCTGGCACTTCGGAGGAAACCAAAGAAAGGATTTCCAAACATGGCCAACACAAGTTAGGACAGGGCGGCTACTCAAGGTTACAGTCACAAATCGTAAGTACCCAAACATATTAAGAATATTATTTGTATCGCCTTACAACTTTTAGGTAATTGCAGCCAAAAACATTAAAAAAACATACTCTTATGCAATACAGGGCGACGAATTTGGAACTGAAACCACATAGGAAGACCTCCAACCTTGTTACAAATACGACTATAAAGTCATGGTTGATTGTAGGAAACAAATGGGGCATACCCCAAGATTCAGTTTGCAAGATAAGGTAAATAAAAATCTGTTCACATTAACCTTTCATTATTTATAAAATACGTAAATGTTTCATATCATCAATAATTTAATGTCTTATTTTGTTTTAATCAGGGGAGAAACACTATCAACCAAACCATTAGTACTGGAAAACATAGCATTGATAGTGCAGTGCGACTAGAAGATCATGGTGCTCCCCATCATCCCCATCCCAATGGGGTGCAACCCCATCTCAGTGGGGTGAAACCCCAAGATGTTCCTGTGACTGAGGCCCACGACGGTAAAATGGCTATATATTAATCATATACTTAATAATTTCGTACTTATAAATTTTTTCGTTTCAATGGCAGACAATGTCGTAGTTGAGCCTCCTCGACCTGAAGATCAGGTGAACAAGGCAACCATTCCAACGGTGTCGACTAGTGGACCAGGTAAATAATTACATTCCTGAGTTTTTTTTTTAATATTAATGAACTACTTCAATGATATTTAAATCTTGGCCATATAAATTTAATATTTTTTGTTTTTGTAGGTGATGTCCCCTCACAGCATCCTCCACACCGTGGGTACGATACCAGACGTGCTCAGCATGAAAGGAATGAAGAAACATCAATTGTTGAAGAGAACCCAGTAAACAAAGACATGGAGATGGATGAATTACTTAAGAACTAGAAAACACAAAATAAGACTAAAAGAAATTGATGTTGTGCAATAATTTTATAAGACAGTTAGATGTACATTATATAGTTGAACATGTAATGATGCATATAATGCATTGACATTATGGGTACTTTTTCATTTGATAATATATACAAGGTTATTTCTATGGCTTGTATATATCTGTGAATGTAATTTTATTATACACTTAAGGATAATTTCAGCTTCTCTTAGTCTTGGTATATATTTATTCAATACTCCTTGGTTCTATTAGTTCTATTGGCCTTGACATACAATTTCTGCATCAATTTGTGGCTCCATGGATATCATCCTAGTGATTTGAAAGCATTGGTAAACGTGAAATTTAAGAGATTGAATTGTTCAAGTTTGGATTTAAATTTTACATGCTTGTTTGTTTGTGGGTTTCAAGAGTTCCAAACTTGTATGACACCAATTGACATAGCATGGGGCCCTTCATGCCATCAACCCCATCTCCTACATTTTCAATAGTCATGATCCTTGCTTCTACCGGTAGAATTATTCATGTATTGAGCCTTACAACATCTGAACCGATAACCAATATTTTTCATGGATCCAATTTAGATCATTTATCACTAGGGAAGGTGTTGGTGAAGGAAAGGCTAGTGATAGAAGTTGCTTAGTGTAGATGTTTTTGAAATAGAATTCACCTATTAACTTGTTTAGAGGTGAATATGGTTAATTTGAATAATAAGATGAAGGGGAACTTGGGTAGTGTTTACTTAATGTGAGTTGGTCAATAGTGATGATGTAGGCCTCATGGGGGAATGCATCACCAAAAAATAATAGAGATGATGACATGAATAACATGTATGTAGTCATGGTTGAGAAGGATTTTGTATTCTAAGGTTGTTGTCAAGGTTTTCAGGAAAATTCCTTCATATTCATATGGTCACCCATCAAATGATTATTCGTAGCTCATGAATTCCCTAATATTAGGGTACTCTAACATAAGGGGTAGTCTAACATTATTGGATTTATTAAACTATTATCTCTACATGTGGCCATGTCTTGTGTATTCGTTATTACTAATTTTAATTATGGCTAGAGTCATATTCTTTATACTTTTATTGTATTAAAAGGTGTGATTAAGGTTGACCTAGTCAAACTTGATATGTGGGATCAATAATTATGTTGGGGTGTTGGTTCTTGTTTTGTGGGAACCAGATCTGCAGAATGGTAATATTTTTGTCTTTTAAGATATAATGTGATAATCAAAGAAATACCCGGTGACTTTTGCTTGGGATATGGAGTCTAGGCAACAAATAGAACATGAAAATGGAAAAACAAGATGTGAAAAAACCACCAAACAACAAGTTTTATCAGTCAAGGACAGATCTGATATATATATGTAACAACCATATGAAATTATCAACAAAGACACATCCATAAAATTCTTACACCCACATAAGACATCAATATGAGATTAGATTAAGAGAGATAACCTTTTATTGAATGATCAACCCCTTAAGTTATCTCCTTTAGAAGGGGCACAAGCTATCTCAATTATTATTATTTTTTGAAATAAATATATGTCTGTTGGGTCATATCAGGAGTACAAATTCTCTTTGATAGCTCATCAAAACTTGAAATTCTTACAATAACTTCCTTGCATTATGAAGAGCATGAATAATAATATTGTTAAGTGACAAAGTACGAATAAAATTCATGCTTAACCACCTTATCAAGAACCCTATTGGCNCAAATTCTCTTTGATAGCTCATCAAAACTTGAAATTCTTACAATAACTTCCTTGCATTATGAAGAGCATGAATAATAATATTGTTAAGTGACAAAGTACGAATAAAATTCATGCTTAACCACCTTATCAAGAACCCTATTGGCATCATCAATGTTTATTAATTCTTTCAAAGACCATCCATTAATGTAGTAAATGTTACAACATTAGGATTGTATACCTTAGACACCATCTCGTCCAAAACATCGTAAGCTTCCTCCCACCCACCTTCTTCACTACTTCAGTTTTTATTCCTCCAATTGCATGTGAACCACATGATTTACAACACCCATCTCTTTTAAGATTCTACCCAATATTAGACTGTCTATATAAACCCAAATGTCAACAATAATCATTGATCCAAGGAGTTAAAAATTCATTTTGACATAAATACATTGGTATTCTATAGCATTGGCACAATTTAATAGATAAACAAAATCTCCTCTTCTTGAATATGCACCCTCTCTACAAATATTAATTCATCTTGAAAGAGAGAGATACCTCCATTTTTATTTTATTTTTATAACTTGGGACTTGAAAAGAAGTCTAATTTAGTAAATCAAGGTGAAGGCCTTCAGAATTTGTCGATGTTCTTGGTGATTATTTACATATAATATCTATTGTTCATGAGGAATCTAATGTCTCACTTGGATTGACTTTTAGAGAGTTATTATTGTTGAATGCATCACCTTAGAATGATCTTTAGTAAGAATGTCAAAATCTTCATAGTCATCTCGTTCAACACCCATATGGTGTCTTAGAAAGTGAAACTCTTAGTGGAAACCACAAGACAAATAAGTGGAACAACAATTCCACAAGTGACAACAATATTTGCCTACCATTTGTTCAAACCATTGTAGCACATCTTTGCAAAATCCAACAATGGATATATATAGAAATGAAAAATAATCAAGCACTAATGTTTGTTTGAAGGCTAGTGGATTTTGTTCTAATGAAAAAATGTTTAGTGTAGTCCTCAAAGGCCCACATAATATATGACATGCATCCATATCAAGTAGAATTAACTAGATTATAACCATTGGTTTCACATAAAAATGACCATAACTTGAATGTGTCATTTTCACTTCAAATGATAGGCCATCCCTTCGAGAAAAAACATGAAATGAATATAATATTAGTATCATGGCTTTCACTGCATACATAATATACATTGAACATAGAAGTTTTATCTTTCCATATCATGATTATAATTGTTGTATTTGGATCACCACTGTGTTGTTTCCTTATGGACCCATGTATCATACTCCCACTTTTTACTCGACACCAATTGTTATGTTCTTAAGAAAATATATCAGAAAGTAACCGTAAACAAATATAGTGGGTACTCCCATAAATTCACCATTTATTTCATGTGAGAGCTATTATAGAGACATTAGCATAAACATGGATGACAATTTGGGAGAAATTGATATAGCACATGGATTACAAGTTTCATTAATATATCTTATAATGTAGGAGATGAAATCTATCCCCTTTATTCCAATAGAGGCTTAGAAAGGTACTTAAAAAAAATATCTTGGTGTTTCTAGGAGAAAATTTATTTTCTTCATGTTAGTAACTTTGTAATTTCCAACTAAGAGAAAACATGAAGTTCCATTTCATGATATCATTAGTTTGTAATAGATATCATGATATTTGAACATGTGACATACATATCAAAGTTCAGACTATTTTGATCGCAAACAACGGTCTAATGTTACACACTTAAATTGATATCAATGGATGTAAAGCTCTCAACTAATTTTGATCACAAATTCTTGATTTCAAGGACATGATTTTTTTTTATAAATAAATATATGTTGTTGCTATTGCAATGAATGTAAATATTCTTGCGACAAATTATCTATACTATCAATGAACTTTTTTTGACGATAGTATATCTAATTCGTCGCAAGACTCTTTACATTCATCTCTCTTGCGACGATATCCTTTCCTTGTCTCTAGTGCCGACGAATTCAATTCTTTGTCTCTCTTGCGATGATATCCCTTCTTTGTCACTCTTGAAGGGATATCCCTTCTTTGTCTCTCTTGCGATGAGATCACTTTTTTGTCGCTCTTGTGACGATATCCCTTCTTTGTCTCTCTTGCGGAAATATCCCTTCTTTGTCACTCATGCGACAACAAATGTTGGTCATATTTATTGTGACAACCAATGTTGGTCATCAAGTTTGCGACAACTTCCTTGGGTTGTCACTCTTGCGAAGTTTTAATAGGTTCATCGTACTTTCCACGACACGTGAAGTGGCGTTTGGGAGACCCGAGATTCATTGCAATATCCAGGACATAACGTCGCAAGAGCGTCAAAAGAGTCGTCGCAAAATGACCCAAATTTACTAGTGTCAATTGCATGCAAGCTAATACATGTGGCTAAGTCAGAATTTCACAAAGTTGTAGCTCAACCGAAACTTATGCCATATACTGATATGATAAGATGGGCCTTAGAGCATGTGGATATCCTGACTAAAACCATCTACAATCATCAGAATACCATTGTCATCTCATTCCGTCCTGAGGACATTCAAGTAATGTATAAATTAACTCCCAACCCCAAATATACCTACAATGCATCATTTATAATGAATTTTTAGGATGATGAATGCAAAAAATATGACATAATTGTTCATGATATAGTGAAGACCTGGTGGGGAATGAAAATAAATTCAAAATTGATAGCCATGGTATATACTCTATAGCGTATTGTGATGCCCATATTTTGTATACTTCCATGATTCTTTGTAGAATGTTCAGAAAGAAAAATCCTATGCATTTTACTATAGAGTGGGTTTCTATAAATCATGAAGTTGTTGAGGGTTATACTTTTGATTGGGGAAAAATGTTGTCGGATAACCTAGCTAAACAAATATGGTATTACAAAACTCAGAAGTCTAAAGGAGAACATGCTCCTTTCTATATGTCCACATATATTATGGATGCAATTTGTTTCAAAACCCCATTTCCTCTTATGGATTGGAGTTGGGCTCTGACTGCCACTGATCCTATACATTTCTATCATTCTAAATTATGGGAAGAAAATGCAAAGGATTATTTTTATGATATTTGTCACAATGTGGTCATTCCAATTCATGAAATTACCTATGGTCAACCTCCTCCCAGAATTTCAGAACAAATTATTGGGAATCTAGGTGCTATTGCAGATTGATACATTGAGGAAAGTTTTTCTTACATCATATTTTTTGGTTGCTTCACACCTCCACATGCTCTTCCCATATTTATACCAGACCGAATTGTTTGCAAAGAAGTATCCTATCATATAGTTTCAATGGGCATCACCAAAGAAATGAAGGCCGCACATAAAATATTTTGGACAACCTTTCATATACAGGTTGGTATATTCTCATTATCAGACTTTGGACATGATAAGGTAGATACTTCGGCCTTAGATGATATTAAATTGGTTTACATTTAATTCAAGAAGCATGATCCACATAGGGTGGTATAAAATCATTTGGCTCAATTTAACATGAAGAAATACATCCATGAAGATTCACCTTATGATGAGGTTTTCATAGGAGTTAGATCATATGATGAAGTTATATCCAGATTTCAAATTCTTCCTCAAGAACAACAGTCAATTTTTCTCAGCTTTCAAAAGCACAGAAGGAACAATTTACCTAAAATATTGCAAGAAAAACAAATGCTTAATCCAACTTCACAGGTGGCACAATCATCAAATCTCATACAACATGACTTTCCTGAAGACAAAACTAAAGAAGTGGAAAGGACACCAGAAACATTGTCCAAGGATGCAATAATTACAAGAGTATCCATACCAGGTAAAAGTGATCAAGAATTATTAGCATTATTCAAAGATTTTATGAAACATGGTCATAATTTTCCTCTATTATTATCAAACACTGAAACTCCTGTGAAATATGTCACAAATCAAGGGGAATCAGCTGCACTTATTTCTCCCATAACATCTTTGAATCCCTTAGCAACAATTTCTAATTTACCTTGTTCAGAGGTTATCAATATAAATGACTTGACACCTATTGAACATGAAGATATTCTTTCATCATATTTATTTTTCAACAAGAAAAGAAAGGATATCATACGAAGAGAATCTTGACAGAAGGAGGGAGGAATCACCAAAAATAAAAGAATGATATATGATGGACAAGGACATAGTGACCCTGAATTCGCAAAAGATGTAGTAGACTCACTAGGAGCATTTACAAATTCTAACTTATGGTCAGTGGATAATTTGAGGAAACAGTTGGACCAGAAGAATATTTTAATTGAAAAATTACATAATGATATGAAATGAATGGAAGTTATTTCTAGAGAAAGAATCAATTTTGATAAAATCCAAGTCAGACATGGTTTTGAGCAGCATATTAAACAATTAGAGGATAAATTGAAATTAAGTTTTCAAAATCAGCACTTGAGTAATAACATGGTTTCCTAGCGAGATACATTAATAAATTAATTGCAAGCTTGGATAACCACAATCGAGGGCACAATAATTGATATTTATTCCTTCAAGAAACAAGCATCAAAGGTAAATGAGAAGTTGCAGATTGTCCAACAGAATTTGTATGAAAGTTTGGATGCCATCCAAAAACATTATCAAGTAATCAATAATTGTTTGCAGATTATTGATCACAAAGAGAAGGAATATTCTATGGCCATATCCAAATTTGAAGAATTTATAGTCTAGAGTCAAAATATCAATGTACCGGGACTTGCCCCTTTTTCAGAATTTGAGCAGACAAAAGGAGAAATGGCTTTAAAGACCTAGGAGAACAATCTTGACGAAAATAAAAGGTTAGCTAAAGAGGAAAAAGGTTATTTTCTTGATGCCCTTTTAGTTGTAGATTTGGAAATGGCAGAAATTGATGTCAATAGTATTCATGCTACACTAGGGCAAGTCGATATTGAAAACAATAGAGAAAATATAAAGAAAAACAGACAGAGGGTACACAATGCTATACTACAGGTAAATCGTGTTGAATTACAAATATTAAATGATCTTCTGGTGAAACCAAGTTTACAACATCAGATCACTCAATAGGAAGTAGTTCAAATTCAAAGAAATCTACCACTAGTGCATAAAAAGGATTTTTTGTTTGAATTAAATGCAAATATTGAAACCTCCAAGTTTGTTATTGCATTATTGGATCTGCATGCACAATTCAAGGATGACAAAAATCTAAGTGAATCCACGAGCAAATAGAGGATGAATGAATTGCCTGCAAGAGAAATAAATCTCAGTAGATGTTCAATATCTTTGTAATATCTTTTTAGTTTAGATTTATTCTATTTTGAGAGCTAAGAATGTGGAAAGTATAACCACTTTTGGTTAAGACGATTTTTGTATAAATAAACAGATTAAATATGTATTTGAGGCTTCTTCTGGCCGAATGTAAAAGAGAACCTTCTTAATACCAATTTCAAAGAGAATACATAGATTCTACAATTCATTTCATTGAGTTATGTTCTTTCTGTGTATTGCATTTCCATAACCTCGTTTTCTTCACTCTATGGATCTTAAAGATTGAAAGACTACAATTTAGTAATACATCTATTGTGGTCCATATAATTGGAAGTTTGTTCAGCCACAAATGTTCCTCTGTTATTACTGTGAATAAAAAAATACTTGTATATGTGTGGATCTCCTCATTTCAATTCATCTTTTAAGACTCATCCTTCATGATTCTTCTATTGCATATAAGGTAAGATTTATCAGTATTGGATACCTTACTTTATTTTGACAGTTTTGTTAATCAATTATACTATTCATATACTCAATATTTATAAAAAACTAAAAGAAAGAGATATTGCCTTTGTGTTTTCTAATCATTAAATTTATTTGAAGTTTCGTCTTAAAACTGAAGGTAGAAAAGTATTATAAAAACAAATCTCTTAAATTTTGGATGCCTGGCATTATTTTGTGAGCCTGGAGTAAATCTCAGGAACAATATCCCCCTTGGGGAGGGGGACCTTGATTTCCCCCTTGCAGAGGCACAAGGTTAGGATATTCGATAACCACTTGCTCTCCCTTTTGAGGAGGACAGGGATTAGTAAGGATAAAGAGTTTCTACTAGGCATCTCGTGGCATTAATAGTCTTTGAGCCTTGTCAAGATTAGGGCATTGATGAGTCAAGTGGTATTCCTTACAAATATTTCAAGGAATTTTAACTTTATTTTTCTTGTTTTTACCCTTGCCAGTGTTATTATTATCATTGTGCATTATAGTCCCTTTATTATAATTTTTTTTCTTTCCTTTTCTCATTCCCTCAAGTTTCTAGTTTCCCTTCACCTTAGAGGTTTGAAACAAGATGACATCAAAGGATGGTGAAATGCATAAGGAATTCATAGTGTTTTACACAACTACATGTGCATTCAAATATAAGTACATTTGTACCATTTGATTAATCAGTTGAGAAGTCATGAAATTTTCTACAAAACCATTCATGCCATTGGAATAAAGTTCTAGTTTTGTCTTGGTAGGGTTTGTTTCATCTCTTGGTGCATCTAAGAAAATCTCATATAAAATCCTAGATTTTGAATAAATCAAACATACTTTCTTAGATTTCATTATAACCTCTTACTTGGTTAATTATCTTGATAGGGTGTTGGCACAGGGGCAGACCCAGGGTTCAGTTCTAATAGCGCACCAACAAGCCCTAACTATTGGCCCTTTCAGAAACACCTACGAAGCAGATGTAGTCTCACCTGAAGTAGCAATAGGGGGTTGCAAAACATAGGTGCCTACAACCAAAGGAAATGCAAGTGGAATCAAGGCAATCACACAAGGAGATCAAACTATTCTTTCCAAACATAAACCTACTTCGCACAGAGATATATCAGATCTAACATACTAATAATGCATTGTCATGGTAACAGTGTAAATATCACAATGTCAACCATACACAACAACAGGATATACATGGTTCACCCTCTCCCTAGGGCTACGTCCACAGAACTGTTCTTTATAATATATCAGGTGAAATCTTACAGTTCTATCTGCGCTCTTAGCTTGTATATCTCTCTCTCTCTTCTCTCTTCTCTCTATCTCCCTTCCCTGCGCACCCAACTGCAAGGTTGATCTTCGCACCCAGCTGAAGATCTTACAACATAGACTTCTCTCACCACACAATACTCCTCTCTCAGTAATAACAACAATCACTCATCATCATGTAATCGAACTAACGACAACCCCATCCCAGGTCCTCTCAACCTTTATTTATACATTACAACAGCTCAACCTAGGTGTCAAAACCCTAGATTCCAAAACCCTAGGTGTCTAAAAACCTAGGTCAACTTGACCCACTTTTTCTGGCTTCACCAACCTGTATTTCCTTGTTTTCCATGAGGTTCTCCAAAGCATCTACCGATGAATTTTTCCCTCTTTCTGAGTTGTCCAGGATCTGTATTCCTTGCTAATTTGTCTTCCTTAATCTCCTTGTCCAACAACTTACTTTATTTTACTTTGCTCCATCTTGTATTCTCTTTTTCTCACTCTGACCCAATATCAATCACTATGTCTTCTGCGTAGTTCGCATTTCACCTTTTCTCCCTTAATATTTGCTTACTTCTAGAACCAAGGGCCAACAGGCCCCCAACACTCACATGTGACTCATCCCGAGGCACTCTTATCTGAACCTTCTGCTTTTCTTCAGTTGCAGACTGTGCAGCACAGTCTGTGCTTTCTGCTATGTTCCTCCCCACTATGTGCAGACTGTCTTTTCTATGTCTGGTACCCAGTTTCAACTACACCTGGTACCTAGATCCTTATCCTTTTGTTTTTACCGAGAGTTGCGAGGCAACTGGTTGTCATAGTACAGTTTCAACCGGCTCCCATTCACCAATCCTTCCTTCCATTCTCCATTCAAAGTATTCAACTGCACAACTCCGCCTTCCATGACATAGGAAACCTCATACGACCCCATCCAATGTGTTTTAAACTTCCATGGATGCTTCATGAACTTGCTATCATATACCAATACTAGATATCCTTGCTTAAATGATTTATTCTTGATATTCCTGTCATGGTAGGCCTTTTCTTGTTCCTTCTGAACTTGTTGATGGAATCCTGCAATAAATCTATCTTCCTCTAGTTCAACCAACTACGCGAGCCTCTCTTGAACAATGCCAGTGTCATCCATATATGTAAAGGTTGTGATTCTTAAGATAGGAACTAAATATTCCATGGGTACAACTTCTTCTAGGGCATAAACCAACTTAAAGGGGGTCTGCATTGTCAGCTTCTTGCCAGTGGTTCTATAGGCCCATAATACTGTTGGTACTCTCAAATCCCAGTCATCTTTGTTTACACTACAAATATTCATCAACATTGTCTCCAATATCTCGTTGAAATCTTCGACCATCTGGTTCACTTGTGGGTGGCAAGGAGTGCTCTTCTGGTGGTGAACTTAAAATTCTTGAGTCAAGGATTCAATCGTCTTATTAATAAAATGTGTACCTTGATCACTCATGAGGATCTTTGGGCATCCAAACCTGGTTATGATATCATCAAATATGAAACGTGCAACTATAGTTGCACTACAGTCCTTAATTGCTCTTGCTTTTGCTCATATGGTCAAATATTATGTCACGGTGATGATGTATCTGGCTCCTGTGCACTTACCTGGAGGGTTTATAGGTCCCACGAAGTCAATGTCCCATTTCTCAAATTCTTGTAAGGTTAGATGGGGTGTTGATGGCATGTCATCTCTTCTAGATGCTTTCCCAACTCTTTGGCATACATCGCAGGCTCTGTAGTAGTCTTTATCATCTCTGTGTAAAGTAGGCCACCAGAGGCCAGCTCTAAGAACCTTTTGCATTGTTGCTTTTCGTGCGTAGTGTACTCCTACGATGCCTTCATGAGCTTCTTCTAAAATCAATGGTCTTTCTTCTTCCATGACACATCTCCTCAGGATTTCATCAAGTCCCATTTTGTATAGTTGTCCAACTATAAGTGAAAAATTTGCAGCGGGCACTACCAATTGTTTCTTCTAGGTGATTGTGTATTTACTAGGTGCCATTTCTGTTGACAGGAACTGGACTATCTCGACAAAATGAGCATCAACCTTTCTAATGGCCAACATTTGTGCATACGACAGTGTATCCTCCAAACTAGTAGGTTCCTCTCCATGTTCCAACCTCGACAAGTGGTCAGGTCCTTTGTTCATTATCCCTGGCTTAACCACGATCTCAAAATCATATTACTAAAATAGAAGAAGCCATATGCATATTCTTCCCCCCAACACTGGCTTGTTGACTAGATATTTCAACGTAGAGTGATCAGTGAACATTTTAAAGTGTCCTCCCAACAAGTAGTGGCGAAACTTCTGCAACACATACACCATGGATAACCCTTCTCTCTCAGTGGTGGTGTAATTTATCTCAGTTGTTGATAGCTTCCTGCTCACAAGGCTAACCAGGGATGATTTTAAGGATGGAAATTTATTTTAAAATGTAGAAACCTTTGTGAATATTACTAATCCTTCATATGTCAACTATAAATGTTTGGCGATATTTTTTTTTAAATATTCAAATTTCTAAGTATTTTATATAGTTTTTATAAATTTTTGGCGATTTTTAAGGTAAAATAATTTTATCTTATAGAATTTGGGCGAATCATTTTTAAAATAGCGAATCTCGTTTTTGGAAAAACCATGGAAAATTAGCCCATGAGAGAAATTTAGCCCCTAAAATCATCCCTGAGGCTAACGAGTGGTCAATGTCTCCAACTCTTGGTTGTTCTAACACAACTCCTAATGCAATAGAGGATGCATCAACATGTACATGAAATTCCTTGCTCCAATCTAGGAAAACCAAAATAGGCGCAGTAACCATTTTATGTTTCAGTGTGTCAAAGCTCTGCTGGCATTCTTCTGTCCATTGATACTGATAGTCTTTATTCAAAATATTATCCATGGGTGTTGTGATATGTGCATATCCTTTAATGAACTTCCTGTAGTATCCAGTATGTCCCAGCACAGTGCACAACTGTTTGACTGAAGTAGGAGGGGGTAAATCAACTATAATGGAAATCTTAGATGGGTCTACCAACAATCCCTGCTTACACACAATATGGCCTAGAAGCACTCCAAAGGGTGAAAATAAGATGCACTTCCTCAGGTTCAGGGCAATCTGACATTGCCTACACTTATCCAACATTAGTCTTAAACATTCAATATGATTTTTCAATAAGCTAAAAACAATCCAATCATCAAAATATGCTTCCATAATTTTTTTGTAAAAACTCCTTGAATGCTTCGAACACCACCCTAGAAAATATGGTTGCCGCATTATTCAACCCAAACAACATCATTGTATACTGGTAGGATCCCCATTCTATTGCAAATGTGGTCTTATGACGATATTCTTTGGCAATCCTGATCTGATGGTATCCTGAGAATCCTTCTGTAAAGGAGTAGACCTCTTGTCCTCCCACATTGTCTAACACTTCGTCAGTAAATGGTGTAGGGAATGGATAATGTAGACATGCATCATTCATCTACCTAAGATCTACACAGATTCTGATCTCTCTGATCTTCTTATCATATACCACCATGGGGCTAATCCATTCTGACTCTTCAACGAGTTCTATGATTCCTGCTTCCAACATTCTGTCTAGTTCAATCTTCACTTTCTCCTTATATTTAGGGTTCAATCTGTAAGGTCTTTGTTTAATTGGTCATGCATTTGTTTTCAAGGGGATCTTCATCTCTCCCATGGGTCCTTTAATTCCCTTCATATCAGCGAACTTGGTTGGAAACAAGTTCTCATATCCATGCAGTAACTCTGTGATCTTATCAATAGTGGCATCATCCCAGTAATCTCCAATATTAGCAAGCTTAGATGTTTGCTCTGTTCCAATATTAAATTTCTTGATTTTGATTGGTTTTCCAATAAAAGGTAGTTCGACTCCTGGTCCTTCTATGTTTCGTTGTCCTTCTATTTCTACGATGTTCACCTTTCTAGGATCATCATCTTCATCGGCATTGATATTGTAACAACCTTGCAATTTCTGAAGAGGTGCAGTCCATTCATCCTCTTCTTGCTCCACGGGGAGGCTAGGTGCCTCCTCAAATAATTTTTGTCTTACAACCTGTAAAGCTTTATCTACCATAGGGTACCGAATTTCAAACAAGAATGTAGCTACGAAGTTCTGTGTCATACCTTGCCAATCTGCAATGGTGAGGCAGAATTCTGCTTCAAGGTACCAGTTGATAGGCGTTGTGTCTAGAGTATTGATGAATTTATGCACCCATTGTTCTTAAGGAATGCAGCTCCAGGCCTCCTCACAATCTTGCATGTGGTCTTTCGGATAACTTTGACCTATGTACCTAACTTCACATCCTTCGACTTGTTCTGAAAATCGTGATGTCATCAAAGTGAGAAATTGTATCCAGTTTGTGATGTTCCTTTTATGTGTTCCCCACCATCTTGTTGGAGTATCTTTCAAAGCCTCTTCTAGTGCCTCTATTGTACTGGTATGGTTTCTTCAAATTCCAATAATAAAGTTTCTAACTGATTCAAACCATCAAATGTGGGTAAATTACTTACTATTGTGTCGATCCAACAAACTTCTTTGGTCAATCTAGCACATCGTCGTGCAGAAACTTCATACATCTTGTTCTGTCAATTCTCTACTACTTCTTCTGAGTTTGATGAGCATGCGTTGTCACTTCACCAGCTTAAATTCCCATATGTTGTAGGATTAATGTAATCATGTTCTCTTACGGTCAATTTGTATATATTCTCTATCTCATATGCGTGATCCTCTTCTCTGATGGGCTCTGTGTATCTGGGACATTCATCAGGGTCCAAAGGTGCGATGACCCTAAAGCCATCTCCTTCAACATCATTCTTCTTTTCTTCAAGTCAACAACAGTAGAATTGTTGAAAGCCCAATCAATTCCTAACAGCGCAGGATAAGTACAACTATCATCGTCTATCTCAATCACCTTGAAGTCCACAAATGTTCTAACCCCATCGATATCCACAGGGACATGTTCCAGTCTTCCGAAGGGGCTCACAGCCTATTGATTGGCCATCCTAATCTTGATGGGGGAATAGATCAACTTAGGTTTTCCCATCAGTTCCCAGGTCTGGTTCATCATAACATTGACCTCCGATTGTAAGTCAAGGACCAAATCATCTATATCATATTCTCCAATTTGAGTGTTAAGGTGTAGTTCCTTATTTGTCCTTCTCTTTTTGGATAGTTGATGTACTGCTTTATTTAGTAGAGGATCTACCTTTCCTAGCTCATACTGTCTGATCAATTTTTGGAGCTCTTGTACAATTCTCTCATCATTTATCAAATTAATACAAGTGCATAAGAATTCCATGAGTCTTCTTACCTCTTTTCCTTCTCCAGGCGAAGCGGAATGATCAAAGGCCAGGGGAATTCCACATTCTCTCACTTCTGGTTGTGCCTTTGATGAAGAATCCTGATCTCTTGTAAACTCTTTTCTTACCTCTTCAAATGTCTTTTTTTCTCTCTTTGGATCAAACTCTTGTATCTTCTCCACAGCTTTTCTGACTCCTGATTGTTCTGTAATCTTCCTTGGAGTCACCCTGTCTTCTCCTGTGGAAGCGCCTCCTCTAGTGATAGCAATGAATCTGGGATTTTCTCCATGAGGTTTTGTTGTTATTAGTTGTACTTGTTGGTTTATGCCTCGTCTTTCCTAAATTTTGTCTAACAGCGCAGGAAAATATTCTATGCCATGTTCAAATGAGTTGCAGTAACTGCAAGTGGTACAAGGATTTTGATAGTCCCTTGTAGAATGAACTAGTTGTGTGTAGTTATAACAAATGATCTAACCTCTACCTCAACCCATACCTCCTCCTCCTCCTCTTCCTCTGAATCCACCACGAGGGTTGAAGTTTCCTCTTCCAGGGGAATTATACTGTGTAGTGTTCCCTTCTTGTTGTACTTCACCTTGAATTTTGTATATATCCCTTGACCTTTCATGCATGAGGTCATAGGCCCTACAATCCCTATCATCATGCCCTACCGACTTACAGAACGTGCAATACAAATTTGTGGGTGTCTGAACATATTTTTTCTTGTAATAACATTCACCGGGTCGATGTCTATTTCTACATACCTCGCACCAAGGTAGGGTAACTTGCTTCAAAGGGCTCGGAGATCCAGAAGACAAGTATTCATGAAATAGGGGACACTGCTCCTTGTCATGGCCTTCTGACTTGCATCTAATACACCAGATGTCTTCTCTTTTATATTTTCCCTTGTTTTTTTTCATATCCTCAACCTGTTGTGATAAGCTAGTTAGCTGACTCAAAATTTGACTCATACCTGAGTTGGATTCTCCCATAGGGGTTGATTATAGCTTCATGGAAATATCCAGTGCCTCAGACTATGAAGCGATCTTTTGTTGCATCAAAGGGACTTTGATGTGTGGTAAAAGGGAGGCAATGAACTATTCCTTGTTCTTCTCTTCTGGGATCTGAAAAGTTAGCCAACCCGTTAAGGTTTTAAACCTCTGATCAAACTCCCAAATAGGTTCAACTATTCTCTGCTTGATTTCTGTCAACTCTGTAATGCATTGTGACTCAGACTTGGATTTATTGAATTATGCAACCAACGCATTCTTGACCTCATTTTAGGCTGTGCAATTCCTTTGACAAGTTTCATGTACCAACTTAGTGCGCGGTCTCTCAAGGTAGTACTAAACTGATCTCATTTAACAGCTTCATCGGTGACATTCTTAATACTCCATACAACTTCACATAGAAACCAATGTTGATCAGTATATTCAGATCCATCTCCTCTAAAGGTGGGTAACCTCATCTCATCTGCCATAGATATTCCCAGGTTTCCTGACTGAGTGCGTGTTGAACCACTTAAACCAGTGCTCTGAGTTCTCTGATAACTTAGGTTACTCTAGTTACTTAATATTGCTGAAACAACAGGAGGCGTAATAGTACTTACTTCAACAGTCTGCTCAGTTCCTGAAGTTTCTGACTCTTCTCGGTGAGTTTCTTCAGTTTTCTCTTCCTCTACCCTAGTAGACTCTGAATGTTCCTCGTTCAAAAACTCTTCTTCTTCTCCACTATAGAACACTTCTTCTTATGTTGGTTCGTGACTCTACTCTAACAAGTTCACTAGAGGAAATTCTTTGAAGGTCCTCCCACTACGTGTGTGTCTGATATTTGTGTTGTTGTCACTGTCTGAATTCTTGAACATTATCTTTTTCAGTCTGACCCACTATTGCATCTTCAAGATGTTCTTCTCATGCAATAGCATCTTGATCTTCAATTTCAATAAGTTTAAAAATTTTCCTCTAGGTCCTTTAAAGAAATATCTCTCTGCTTGGCTATATGATTCTACCCTATCAATAGAAAACTTTGTGATATACCCTCCAATGGTACTATCAAACTAGTGATCTACTGCTCTTGACATGGGGTTATCAACTCTTTTTACCTTCTTGATCAACGTCGAATTCCAAACCACAGACGATCTAGGATATGATCTAAAACTAGGTGTCTGCTAATCTGGCCAGCCACTCGTATAACTCCTTATGAATTCCTCCAAAGAAAATCCTGTGTATATCAATGAAGACATACCTTACCAACCAGTCTTCTATGCTAGTATTAGGATTATTATTCTAAGATTTTGTGAATTCCTTTTCTTGTTATTATATCCACTTTTGAATCTTTTTCTTCGATGGAAACCACCTTGACATTCCCTCAATAAGATCTCGGTCCCGTAAACGGAACCATTTGTTGGCACAGGGTCAGACCCAGGGTTCAGTTCTAATAGCGCACCAACAAGCCCTAACTACTAGCCCTTTCATCAACACCTGCGAAGCAGATGCAGTCTCACCCGAAGTAGAAATAGGGGGTTGCAGGACACAGGTGTCTACAACCAGAGGAAATGCAAGTGGAATCAAGGAAATCACACAAGGATATTAGAATATTCTTTCCAAACATAAACCTACTTCACACAGAGATATATCAAATCTAAAATACTAATAATGCATCATCAGAGTAACAACTTAAAGATAACGACATCAACCATACACAACAACAGGATATATTTGGTTCAACCTCTCCCTAGGGCTACGTCCATAGAACTGTGATTTATAATATATTAGGTGAAAGATTACAGTTCTATCTGCATTGTTAGCTCGTAGATCTCTCTCTTTCTCTCTTCTCTCTATATCCCTTCTTTGCACACCTAGCTGCAGGGTTGATCTTCACACCCAGCTAAAGATCTTACAACACATACTTCTCTCACCACACAATACTCCTCTCTCAACAATAACAACAATCACTCATCATCACATAATCAAACTAACGATGACCCCATCCCAGGTCCTCTCGACCTTTATTTATACATTACAACAACTCACCGACAACCTTAGGCTGAAACCTAGGTGTCAAAACCCTAGATGCTAAAACCCTAGATGTCTAAAACCCTAGGTCAACTTGACCCACTTTTCCAGGCTTCGCCAACCTGTCTTTCCTTATTTCCCACAAGGTTCTCCAAAGCATCTACCGGTGGATTTTTCTCGCTTTATGAGTTGTCCATGATCCATCTTCCTTGATCTCTTCTTCCAACAATTTACTTTCTTTTACTTCACTCCATCTTTTCTTCTCTTGTGCTCACTTCGACCCAGTATCAGTCACAGTTTCTTCCACGTAGTTCACATTTCTCCTTTTCTCCCTTAATCTTCTCTTACTTCCAGAAACAAGGGCCAACATAGGGTGATAAGGCTTTGGCATTGGAGGGAACTAATTATTTCACAAACTAATTATCCAAAAACTAGTTAGGGATATCTGCTTTGATCATTTGACATCTCCTCTTCCACTCATGAATGTGATCATATATGTGGGTGGATGTAGTTTTTGAAGTGATATTAAAATATATGTCCTCATGTCATAATATATTGGAAACTAGATATGCATTAAGAAGGTGATTTCTAAGGAAGAAAAATTATTATGCAACTCAATGTACCACTTCACCACGATCGCTATCAAGATTCACTAGAAAAGTGTCAATCTAATACTGTCATCCATCAAGGATTTTAAGGAACAACAAATATGGAAAGTCATAATGTGATTTGATGGTTTTTCTCCAAATTTCCTTCAATTTGGGAATGTTAGAATGCAACTTGGTTGGGATAGGAGGCAAGTTGGGTTTGTGCTACACTGGGTTGTTAATTAACTTATATAAATATTGCATATTTAAATTTCCAACAATGGAAACTTAGTAGTGGAAATGAATCCAGTGATTCATAGAGAATTAGTTTACATCCATGTTTTCACTCATAAAAATTCCCCCTAGTATGTTTCCACCACTAGGGGGAAATGTTTATTACATTTTATAGCTACTGTGAGGAAGGTAAAATCCACCAAAAGGGTTTCCCATACTAGACACTATTATTCTACTTGTACAGATACTAGAAGGGGGAATAACCCTACTCCTGATCGAGGGTATAGACCCAGGTATGTGTCCATCCCCAAAAAGTAATGTTGAGAACATGGAAATATTGCTCCTTTCCATCATTCCGAAATGTGGTAAATTCATGCTAAAAGGTGGCAAGCTTATAGAAAAAGGTGTAAATTTCATATTTAAAGGTGGAAAATTTGTGCTAAAAGGTGACATCTCAAAAGAGACATGATTGTCACTCTGAGGGATAGAGACAGGGGTTCCACTTCCATTAAATGTTGTTAACATGGTGAAACTAATGCCCCTAATGATAGTGTCTGAGATAGGAGGAGTAGTTCCCCATACACCTATTGTACTATCAGTTTTATCCATCTCAGACAAGTGATATAGATGATTCTTGTAAAAACAAGGAGATGTATTTCTAGGAGGGAATTCAGGAAATTTAATTAAAGGAGGTATCTGAGTTTCAGCCAAAGACAATTAAATTTGGTGGTAGATGGATTAGGAATATATTCAACCTCAATATTATCCTAAGGGGGAGGGGATCATTCCCCTCCTTGTATAATAATATGGTCATCTAGGCCTCTTAAAAATCCCTTAGTCGATAAGTCGTCAAAGTTGGGATCTTCTTCAAAATGTTGTTCCCTTTCAGGGATATTCAAAGTTGTGTGTGTTTCATATTATCACTCACCTAGTGGAGGGTCAGGTCCAACCAATATACACCTAGTAATAGGTGGTTGTGAAATTTCATGTGGGATACCTCTGATCTTCTGAGACTAATGAGGTGGTTGATCACCCACCTTGAACTCAAAGAATCAACAAAGAAATAATATTCAATACCTAGGCTATATATTGTTAATATTACTGAGCACTCTACTAAATATTTTGTAAAATCAAGTTAGAAGAAAACCACTCTTGCAAGAATTAGTCCAAGGTGGTTAGACATTGAACCCAATCAGTGAAATGCTAAACAAATGGCCTCTCTAAAGTCATATTGGGATGATTAGGGCCCAATTTTCACTAGTAGAGGTGTGAAAGATAGTTATGATCACCCTCATGCAACAATCACGTCACTACTACAAATGGGTTCAAAACTCAACAAAAACTTCCGACGATAGGGATAAATTCAATCACATCGTCGCAAATTACGATATAATATTAAAATTTTAATATTTTTTTACTTTTTATTTTTTTGGGCATTGCGATGAACATCGGACTTCCAAAGAACATCTATATATGTTGATATTTCGATAAACCTAAAGGATAGTTCGTCGATCTATCAACGAATCTAGAGGATTCCAACTACTCATTTGAAAACAGTTTAATGGTCACTAAATTCACTGACTTGGTCAACTCTGACATAGTCAACATTCAATGGAAGATCAACGACGGTTAGTGTTTTGACTATTTTTTTGTAGGTTTGACGATTATAAAAGATTTTTATGCTCATTGTTCATTGTATAATTTATTAGTATTTTTGCTATGTGCTACTTGGATCAAATCCAATTCTTTATCTGTATAGCTATGATTTTGTACTTTGAAGGTTACAATTTTTTAATATTAATTTGTCTCTTTTTTAAATACCCATATTGGATCCCTAACCATTATACCCTCTTTCATTTGGGGACAAATGTTTCCCTAGGAAATAGGTATGAACATGTCTACTCAATTCCATTTAATTACTATACAATTTGTCTTGGTGTAGTTCTCTTTTATTGTTTGATTTTATTATGTGCTTATAGTCAAGATTTGGAACTTATGTGGTAAAAATGTATGGTTTTGATTTGTTGATTAATTGTTGATTACTGTTATAAACCTTTGATAAATATATGACGAAAATGGATTAATTATCTAATACATATGGGGTCAATACAATTCAATGACATTTGTACTATACGAATATATAATTCGTTTATTAATGTACTTACATTGCTTCAGTGGATTTTGTTGTAAATATAGGAAATCCCAATGCCAACACCTGAAGAGAGT
>SNQJ01S0011583.1:62611-75769 GCA_010110895.2 Picea sitchensis
CATAAATAAAATAACATTACTAATCTAAATCACAACTAATGGCCTAAAGCCGACATAAATAAAATAACATTACTAATATAATATGCCCCAATTAAGTGGTAATGAGCCAATATTAGGGCTTAACATCAAGGGGGGAAACATCACACAATACCTCGTCTATGAAGGGTTTGATTTTGTAGTGCAGGCAACATTGTTGGCTAATGTGAATGTCCCATCCCTGGTTGAGCCAATTGATGGTGTATCACTGAGTATGTGGCATCATTTTCAAGTTCAAACTCTTGACAATATCTGTTGAGATCAAGTTATTATGGCTACCACTATAAAATATAAAATGGAGTGAGGTTCCCTTCACCCACATTTGTGCGTGGAAAATGCGCTCCCCTTCTTCATTCTCCTTTGGTTCCTCTAGCTAGACTTTTATGGTTGTGATGGTGACATTGGGTTATGCATCAATGATCTTTCTTCCCTTTTTTGGTTTTGAATCATATTTTGAGTCAACATCTAACTCTGGGGATTTTGTCTTAGCCAACAAAGATTGTTTGGAGAGACATTCATCAATATTTTTCCAAGGGATTTTTTGGATCTCACACCATTTTCTAGTGTCCTTCTTTGATTTCCCATTACCCTTATTTGTTGGTGGCTTGGGCTGGTTATCCCGGGGTTGTCCATCCTTACTTTTTCCTTTGTCCTGGGAGTTAGGGCCACCCTTAACATACTTTGGTTGTTGTGGATTTGCAGACCCGAACTCCCACTTGTTTTGCTGCTTGAACTTTTTCTCGATTTGATAAGCGAATCCCAACGATGAGATGACCATAAAATCCATTTTGGTTTGGATGTACCTATGTAGAGACCCATGGTATTTTAGGACCATAGGCTGATTGAAGTCTTTGATACCCAACTTGGTGCACAAGGTATGGAAAGTATTGGTGATATCTGACACTGTTTGGCCCCTCTCTTGGTGCAGTGTGGTCCATCTCGTGTACTGGTCATCAAAACTTGCAACATGTTAATATTGTTCCTTGAGGGAATCAACAAAAGTTGCCCAAGTGGGTCCTGCCCAAAACTTACAGACTCATCCTCGAAATTTTTCTCACAATAAGTCTCCCACCAATCTCTAACATGGGGAAGGGCCTTAAGGAGCACGAAGGTGATCTTTTCACTGTTGGAAAAATTGTGGATAGAAAAATAACCCTCTAGCATATTTAACCATTTTTCCAAAGTGTCAGCATCTATATGGCCTTGAAATAAATGAATATCAAATTTAAATTGTACCTTGAAGGGTGACACACCTACGAAGTGACTTTTGGTTGAAGGTGCATTCGTTGTTATCCGTAGTTGTCGAAGGATCTAGGAAAAATTATCCATCATCTTGTTCCTTTTTCATGCGAGGGGTTCCTTGAGCAATAGTTTGAAAGGATATCATATCATGTCATCCCTATTTTATTCTTCCATGGAAGGTTTCTTGGGCGCGTGAGAGCAGTTGTCCTCAAAAGAAAAAATCGCAAGACCCAACTCTCTATACCATGACCTCATCGGGAACATACACTAAGAATGAAAAGGAGCAGGCTGGTATGATACCATTGATCTAGATTATTTTGGGGAACGATATGAAGGCATAAATATAATAGAGATATAACAAATAAATATAGATATATGGAAATGAACACAATAATAAAATAAATCTTAGATTCTATTAATGACTGTCTGAAATACAAAATACTGTAAAATGAAAAAAACACACAAGCTAGCTAGAAAGGTGGTAGCTTATCTCTGAGAAGAGATGTGTCAGCTACGCTAATTCACAATAAGTTAAGTACAATGAGGCTCTAAATAAATTTTTAACATAAAACATAAATGAGAAAACCCTAAACATCCAAAACCCTAACCCCAAGAGATGAAACACCAAAAGGTTTGTGGGCCCTGATGAGGGTAGTTGATATGCCAACTTTCCAAGGGCGTAACTTTTGTGTAAGATATTTTTCCATCTTGTCATGTTATGTCCATCCTGTCATGTTCCTTTGGCTACATTCTAGGTGTTTTTGAGCCCCAAAAACATCGTTTAGGGCCTCAAAACGACCCCAGAAGTTTGGGACTCGAAAAAATATAATTTTTTTTTGCCAAAATGGAAACTGGTCTTTGATATAGCAGAATAGGTGGGTGGCCATCGATATCCACCTGGATCACTTCTCGTCTTTCTTTGGTTTGTTTACATAGTACTTATGAAACGTGAAAACTATTTGATCTGTGATATTCCTATGATTTCATATACAAAAAAAGTTTGGAATCATTCTATGTACTATTAGAAACATATGAACTTTACACCTGATATACATGCAAATAAGGATGAGTTATAATGGGTGGAAGTATGATTATTTATTCTACATAGGTTTCTCATGCATACACATGACCTCACTATAAAATATGGTGTATCAGGTCAATACGTTCACTTTACAAGTCATATTGGTTCTATGTTGCAACAAAAGGTTATGTTATGAAATGACATAAGTTTCAAGTCTAGGGGAAAAAAAGTTTGAATTAAGTTTGACATATAAGTGGAACATATGTTTTCAAATGGCATGAGGCGTGGGTTATTACATAGTATGCATATATGGTATATATTGCATATGGTTGAAAGTGCAATAGACTAAACCCTATCTTATATGCATGATTATCGATTTGATTATCCATTATTGAGAAGTGACAAGTAGTGATGGCTAGGTTTATATAACACGTGAGTATGTGCTTACATGGAATTTGGTATCAACCCGTGATTGGCTAGTATGGTATTGTGTATATGTTTATGGATCATGTGAATTGTTTGAAGTGATGACTGACATGCACATGTGAGTAAAGTTTGGAGGCTGACATGGTGAGTTGGTCATGAATTAATTTGAAAGGATGTGTTAATTAATCCCACAGTCCTGCATATACCACCCTCCATTCTGCCTTGGGCTTTGGTCATTTCATTTTTTTTTTCTGTTGTGGAGAGGCAGATATCGAGCTTCGTGTGGAAACTATGTTCCTAGTAGTTGCATCAATCGTTAAATTTATCCATAAGCACTGGTATAAAAAGGCAACAAGGCCATGTATGTACATATCGGTCTATTGAGCATCTTGTGCATGTTTTTTGCACATAAATAATGTGTTAATGGATTTGGTTATTGACCGTGATCAAGTGTGTGCCTCTCTTTTCCCCTACTTTTTCTCTTAATTGAATAATTGTTCAAGGGTTTTATGTTGAGAAATAAAACAAGATATCTATTATGTGCTAAATATTGTCTCCATCCACACACTATTTCACTTTTCATTTATCAAGTATGGTTGTTGAAGGAAATTCATTTGGTATATTTCTGAGCAATGACCTGGGTTCATATGCTTGCATTGTTTCTAGCTTTTTGTTATACTAGTGTTTGAATTTCGTTTACTTCACTGAGAAAAGGCATAGTTTTAAGCTATGCAACTTATTTTGAATATGGGTTTTTATTATTCAAAGTTCTGGGTAAAATGGTTTGTTGGTATATATATGTATTCTTAGTTTACAATCGAGTTTGAGTTGACAACCAGTATGCAAATTATTTCTAAGTCAAATTGGGTTTTGAACCCATGACCTCAAAAGTTATATGAATTTGTACAAGTCATTCATTTTGGTTTGTCACCAATAGAATTTATGGTTTGTTTTGGTTGTTTTGAACCCATCCCTATATTTCATATTGTTTGTTTTGAGAAACACATGAATCATTCATTCATGCACTGCCAACAAGAAATGATTTTAGTTAACCCTTGGTATTGGTTGAATTTAAGGTTTGCAATTTTGTATGGATATACATATATCAAATTTTTGTTTCATTTTGAAATGGAGGTGCATAATCTTTTTAATTAATGTTTCCTTTGTCTCTACTGGGTTGAAATCAATTTTGAACCCATGAATTTATAGATGTTTGGTTGGTTCTTAAAATGTATATATGAGTTTTTATCTCAGCCTTCATGACCATCAAAGGTTCCTAAGTGACTCTAGTCTTTAGTCATAATTATGGTTGAAGTTTCAAGCCCAAGTTGTGTGAGAATGGATCATGAAACCAAGTAAGGTTTGATGGAACTAATAAAATCGACCATGTTCCTTTCTGTCATGAGATATTTGAGCTTATAGTTTGACAATATTTTCGATTTGGATTACATGGCGATGTGAAACTTTGTAATTATTTATTCAAGGGAATGATTTTTGTGTTTCCAAATAGTTTCAGTTCCATCTTACCCAAAATATTATGGTAGTTTTACAACCATATGATGATTTGTTTTGAGTTTCACTTGATACATTATTTACTATTGAAATAATTCTCGTTTGACTAAAGATATAAAGTCCAACATTATGTTGCATATATTTGCAAATAATCACAATGAAAAGAACTTGTTTTCGTTGAAATATTTTGGATAGAAAAAATATTGTTATGGAGCATTCAAGGATAGTGACATAAGATGAGAGTTTTCACAATAAATAAGTGACAAAGTTAGGCATATAAACTTCAGGTTACTATTTCTCTTTTATATAACAAGACCAAACCCTCACATAATATATCATTTTTCATATATTATTCTTGAAAGTCCCAAATCATGTTCCATTTGATTCCAAGTAGTTTCTACCCCTATTGTATAAATAAAAAATCTTTCAAAGAAGAGACATGGTGGTTGATTGATGAATATGGGATTAATATATGAATTTTTTTTGTTATTTGAATGAATCATAGGATATTTTGACATGCATAAAAAACAATAGACAATTATTTATAAAGCACATTGTTATGCGATATTATTTATATTGAAAGAGGGATGAGTTCTGAGCATAATTGTCTGAAAGTTATGAACATTTGTATTATTATGAACATTTGTATACTACATTTTCCATAAAATACAAGTCCCTTTTTCATTATTCATTGTCATTTATAATTCCAATTACATTCATTTCCCATGTTCAATAAAATCAGTGGTAGTATGGTAAAGAAATTACATTTTGAATACAATTATGGACAACAAGCATAAGATGGGCAATTTATGTTAGTCTTCCCTACTTTCCTTATTCCTTTCCATATTCCCTAGCATGTTTGATTGCTTGGTCAGTTTAGAGATGTTATTAAATTATTTAAAGGCAAAGTAGTATTTGATGATTAACATACTATCACTTGTGTATACTAATTTGATCATTGGTGAATATTTAGATGGGTTTCTTCAACAGAGGCAACAATTTCTTTGGTAGGAAATAGAGGAAATTGAGGTAGAATTCTTAATGCATTTTGGCAAAGAGTAAGAAATAAAAGGATGAGGTTCTCCATACATTTTGATGTTAATTCCAAGGATTTCAACTAGCTTGTCCAAATTGGTTATTTGAACTTCATTGGCCACCCTGCCTTCTAACCACCAGTTATACGTCCTCTTTAGCCTCACCCAAGCATCACATATTTTATTGAGCAACCCCATATGACACCTCATGTGCCACCAACCAATGATGGGTAGGAGAATGTGCCTGCTAATCCTTCCTCTGGTGTAGTTCATTGGCCCACTATGTCACTACCACTCCCACCTCCTCCTCCTCTACAACTTATTGCTTGTATTGCTTCACATGTACATTATGTTCAACTTCCAAAGAATTATAAATATTTATCTATTGAGACATAACCAAGTAAAGGAAAACAACCTACAATTTGTGTTAGTTTTGATTCATCTGAGACATCCTCTTACACCATCAAGTCCCTACCTGCCAAACTTGAGGATAATGTAAGAAAAATTACCTTTGATGACATGCACCTAGAGATGTCAAAGGTTGAAGAGAGAAAACATGTTGATGCGGATTTAATTAATCATAGGGAAGCATTTTCAGAAGGAAGTAGAAATAGAGAGTCTACTTCAAATAGAAAATATCATTTCTGACTTTATTTTTATTTTTATGATGTCATTTTAGTTTCACATTCGAGGCATCTATTTTTGGAAAATTGACATGATAATTATGTTTTGAGAAACTTATATCATGCCTTTATAGTTTTTTGGGAGATACAAATATTTATGATGATATGGCATGATTACTTTGGCTTCTTTTTTATATATATTCTTATGATGATGTGTCCATGATGTCTTGACTAAAATGTGTAGGAACAAGGGAATATTGAAAATAAAACAAATAAGGACATAAAGGGACCTCATCTAGTAATTATTAATTATTATTATTATTATTTACCATTATCATAAATAAATTTGTCCTATCTTAAATAAAGTTATTTATGCTTACCTTGACAGTTTAATCTATTATATTCTAACTTCCATAGGTGAGGTGTCATTCTTCGTGGTTTTATTCTAGTCTCTTCTTTCAAATTGAAAGATTTTTTTCTGTAGTTTGATACCTATGGTTCTTAGGGAGGAAGTTTCTATACTCATCAAATACCTCCTTTCCTAGACTTCTTGAATGATGTGATTTCATCCTAGGACCACAAACTGGAGATGAAAATTTACCCTTTGTTTGAAGACTTACAAGATTATATGTATTAATGTCAGTATTATTTATATAACGAGGAATTGATATTTAAGAAGCATGAATCATATTTTCATAAAATTATATACTATTAAAGTGCATCAGTATGTTACATACCACAAAAATGTGTTATCCTCGAGGCATCATGAATTTTCCATGTAAGTATTCCATGGAATTGAAATTGTTTTTTCCCTATTGGTCTAGAGATATCATACATAGTGATGCCAACCCATAACTTTAGTAGCTCGTCAACAAGAGGCTCAATACATACATTCATATATTTACTTGGTACTTACCTAATTGCATGAAAGTACACATAATTACTACCTTGTATATAAATAAGTAATTATGCAATGAATAAGAAAATTGAAATACAATGTTCGAACCAATTTTGTAAACAAATACCTAGAACAATCATTTCCAACACTGTGTGATCCCTCTTTATTGACATCCAAGGAGGAAGGTTATTGTTTATAACAAAAGTATCGCACATTGAGTAAATATACCTTAGCTCACCAAATGGATTGACATCGTCAACTGCCAATGAAAGCCTAACGTTATGAGGTTCTTCATTAAAAAATTGCCATCGTTCTTTGATGTTCCTAAATGAAGAACCATTTGCATGCATTTGAAAAACACTATCTTCACCTACGTGCCATGCATGGTAATCCATAAACTATCCAATGCTTTGGCACCTAAACAATCGTTGCAAATGTGGAATTATCAAAATATGACAAAGAACCTTGTGAGGCACCTTTTTTGTTACTTGATTGGTTCGATATCTACTTATTTGACATTGCGGGCATTTTGTTTCCGATTCATATTGTCCATAATATATAATATGATCATACGTACATGCATTAATATCTTGTTAGTCCATTCCGATATCTTTCATAATGACACACATCTATCAGTATGTGCAAGGTAAATTATTTGACGGTGGTACCAAAAATTTACTTAACAATCTACATCATAAAAAAAGCTAGTTAATGTAAACAATAGTAATAAAAAATATTGAATCCTTAATTTACACGTTAATTGACACTAAAAATAGAGAAAATAAAGTCGACCTTTATGCATAATATGTGACGAATTGTATTATGTACCTTAGGATCTATGTGAGACAAATGTTTGACAAACCATTCAATACCTTCAAGTTCACCAATAAAATTATAGAAAAGAGAATATTTTTTCTTGAGCCTTCATAAATGGGTTGTTATGTCATCTCAAGGAGAGGTACATCATAAATGGTATCATCATTTTCCTCATCGATAGGAGAAAAAATGTCCTGGATCAATCTACTTGTCCCATCATCCGACTCAACAATATTATTGGTGTCATATTATTCCATAGGATTGAATTGATATTAAATATCCATATTGTCTTCCACATATTGTACAACAGTATTTCTATAACTACTTGGTAGATATTTATCTGGCAACAAACACCTAGGAGGATTTATCTTTACAATTACAAACAATCAATAACATTAGTGTATATAAAAAATATTAAAACAAAAGAAAATTTTATAAATAGAATCATTACAAGGGCATACATAATGAATAACTTACTATGGGACAAAATGTATGCCCCCCTTCACAATGCCCATACATAAAACAATGTCTTTCAGTTGTTTTCCTTACAAGTATTTTTCTTTTCAAGCCCTTGCATTGATTGCAAGGGAAATACCATTTCCCATGAGTACCAACCTGTGTCTCCCATGCATCCCTTAACCTAGTAATAATCCTTTGACTCTCTTCAGGTGTTGGCATTGGGATTTCCTATATTTACAACAAAATCCACTGAAGCAATGTAAGTACATTAATAAACGAATTATATATTCGTATAGTACAAATGTCATTGAATTGTATTGACCCCATATGTATTAGATAATTAATCCATTTTCGTCATATATTTATCAAAGGTTTATAACAGTAATCAACAATTAATCAACAAATCAAAACCATACATTTTTACCACATAAGTTCCAAATCTTGACTATAAGCACATAATAAAATCAAACAATAAAAGAGAACTACACCAAGACAAATTGTATAGTAATTAAATGGAATTGAGTAGACATGTTCATACCTATTTCCTAGGGAAACATTTGTCCCCAAATGAAAGAGGGTATAATGGTTAGGGATCCAATATGGGTATTTAAAAAAGAGACAAATTAATATTAAAAATTTGTAACCTTCAAAGTACAAAATCATAGCTATACAGATAAAGAATTGGATTTGATCCAAGTAGCACATAGAAAAAATACTAATAAATTATACAATGAACAATGAGCATAAAAATCTTTTATAATCGTCAAACCTATAAAAAAATAGTCAAAACACTAACCGTTGTTGATCTTCCATTGAATGTTGACTATGTCAGAGTTGACCAAGTCAGTGAATTTAGTGACCATTAAACCGTTTTCAAATGAGTAGTTGGAATCCTCTAGATTCGTTGATAGATCGACGAACTATCCTTTAGGTTTATCAAAATATCAACAGATATAGATGTTCTTTGGAAGTCCGATGTTCATCGCGATGCCCAAAAAAAAAAAAAATATTAAAATTTTAATATTATATCGTAATTTGCAACGATGTGATTGAATTTATCCCTATCGTCGGAAGTTTTTGTTGAATTTTGAACCCATATGTAGTAGTGACATGATTGTTGCATGAGGGTGATCATAACTGTCTTTCACACCTCTACTAGTCAAAATTGGGCCCTAATCATCCCAATATGACTTTAGAGAGGCCATTTGTTTAGCATTTCACTGATTGGGTTCAATGTCTAACCACCTCGGACTAATTCTTGCAAGAGTGGTTTGCTTCTTACTTGATTTTACAAAATATTTTGTAGAGTGCTCAGTAATATTAACAATATATAGCCTAGGTATTGAATATTATTTCTTTGTTGATTCTTTGAGTTCAAGGTGGTTGATCAACCACCTCATTAGTCTCAGAAGATCAGAGGTATCCTACATGAAATTTCACAACCACCTATTACTAGGTGTATATTGGTTGGACCTGACCCTCCACTAGGTGAGTGATAATATGAAACACACACAACTTTGAATATCCCTGAAAGGGAAGAACATTTTGAATAAGATCCCAACTTTGATGACTTATCGACTAAGGGATTTTTAAGAGGCCTAGATGACCATATTATTATACAAGGAGGGGAATGATCCCCTCCCCCTTAGGATAATATTGAGGTTGAATATATTCCTAATCCATCTACCACCAAATTCGATTGTCTTTGGCTGAAACTCAGATACCTCCTTTAATTAAATTTCCTGAATTCCCTCCTAGAAATACATCTCCTTGTTTTTACAAGAATCATCTATATCACTTGTCTGATATGGATAAAAATGATAGTACAATAGGTGTATGGGGAACTACTCCTCCTATCTCAGACACTATCATTAGGGGCATTAGTTTCACCATGTTAACAACATTTAATGGAAGTTGCACCCCTGTCTCTATCCCTCAGAGTGACAATCATGTCTCTTTTGAGATGTCACCTTTTAGCACAAATTTTCCACCTTTAAATATGAAATTTACACCTTTTGCTATAATCTTGCCACCTTTTAGCATGAATTTACCACATTTTGGAATGATGGAAAGGAGAAATATTTCCATGTTATCAACATTACTTTTTGGGGATGGACACATACCTAGGTCTATACCCTCGATCAGGAGTAGGGTTATTCCCCCTTCTAGTATCTGTACAAGTAGAATAATAGTGTCTAGTATGGGAAACCCTTTTGGTAGATTTTACCTTCCACATAGTAGCTATAAAATGTAATAAACATTTCCCCCTAGTGGTGGAAACATACTAGGGGGAATTTTTATGAGTGAAAACATGGATGTAAACTAATTCTCTATGAATCATTGGATTCATTTCCACTACTAAGTTTCCATTGTTGGAAATTTAAATATGCAATATTTATATAAGTTAATTAACAACCCAGTGTATCACAAACCCAACTTGCCTCCTACCCCAACCAAGTTGCATTCTAACATTCCCAAATTGAAGGAAATTTGGAGAAAAACCATCAAATCACATTATGACTTTCCATATTTGGTGTTCCTTAAAATCCTTGATGGATGACAATATTAGATTGACAATTTTCTAGTGAATCTTGATAGCGATCGTGGTGAAGTGGTACATTGAGTTGCATAATATTTTTTCTTCCTTAGAAATCACCTTCTTAATGCATATCTAGTTTCTAATATATTATGACATGAGGACATATATTTTAATATCACCTCAAAAACTACATCCACCCACATATATGATCACATTCATGAGTGGAAGAGGAGATGTCAAATGATCAAATGCGAACTACACAGAAGAAACTGTGACTGATACTAGGTCGAAGTGAGAAAAAGAGAAGAAACGATGGAGTGAAGTAAAATAAAGTAAGTTGTTGGAAGAAGAGATCAAGGAATATGGATCGTGGACAACTCAGAAAGTGAGAAAAATCCACCGGTAGATACTTTGGAGAACCTCGTGGGAAATAAGGAAAGACAGGTTGGCAAAGCCCAGAAAAGTGGGTAAAGTTGACCTAGGGTTTTATACATCTAGGGTTTTAGCATCTAGGGTTTTGACACCTAGGTTTCAGCCTAAGGTTGTCGATGAGTTGTTGTAATGTATAAATAAAGGTCGAGAGGACCTGGGATGGGGTTGTCGTTAGTTTGATTATGTGATGATGAGTGATTATTGTTATTGCTGAGAGAGGAGTATTGTGTGGTGAGAGAAGTCTGTGTTGTAAGATCTTTAGCTGGGTGCGAAGATCAACCCTGCAGCTAGGTGTGCAGAGAAGGGATATAGAGAGAAGAGAGAAAGAGAGAGATCTACAAGATAACAACACAGATAGATCTGTAAGATTTCACCTAATATATTATAAATCATAGTTCTGTGGACGTAGCCCTAGGGAGAGGTTGAACCACGTATATCCTGTTGTTGTGTATGGTTGACATCGTGATATTTAAGTTGTTACTCCGACGATGCATTATTAGTATTTTAGATTTGATATATCTCTGTGTGAAGTAGGTTTATGTTTGGAAAGAATAGTCTGATATCCTTGTGTGATTTCCTTGATTCCACTTGCATTTCTTCTGGTTGTAGACACCTGTGTCCTACAACCCCCTATTTCTACTTTGGGTGAGACTGCATCTGCTTCGTAGGTGTTGACGAAAGGGCTAGTAGTTAGGGCTTGTTGGTGTGCTATTAGAACTGAACCCTGGGTCTGCCCCTGTGCCAACAAATGGTTCTGTTTACGGGACCAAGATCTTATTGAGGGAATGTCAAGGTGGTTTCCATCGAATAAAAAGATTCAAAAGTGGATATAATAACAAGAAAAGGAATTCACAGAAGCTTAATAACCCTAATACTAGCATAGAAGACTGGTTGGGAAGGTATGCCTTCACTGATATACACAATATTTTCTTTGGAGGAATTCATAAGGAGTTATACGAGTGGCTGGCCAGATTAGCAGACACCTAGTTTCAGATCAGATCCTAGACCGTCTGTGGTTTGGAATTCGACGTTGATCAAGAAGGTAAAAAGAGTTGATAACCCCATGTCAAGAGCAATAGATCACTAGTTTGATAGTACCATTGGAGGGTATATCACAAATTTTTCTATTGATAGGGTAGAATCATATAGCCAAGCAGAGAGATATTTCTTTAAAGGACCTAGAGGAAAATGATTACACTTATTGAAATTGAAGATAAAGATGCTATTGCATGAGAAGAACATCTTGAAGATGCAGTAGTGGGTCAAACTGAAAAAGATAATGTTCAAGAATTCAGACAGTGACAACAACACAAATATCAGACACACACGCAGTGGGAGGACCTTCAGAGAATTGCCTCTAGTGAACTTGTTAGAGCAGAGTCACGAACCAACATAAGAAGAAGGGTTCTACAGTGGAGAAGAAGAAGAGTTGTTGAACGAGGAACATTCAGAGTCTACTAGGGTAGAGGAAGAGAAAATTGAAGAACCTCACTGAAAAGAGTCAAAAACTTCAGGACCTGAGCAGACTGTTGAAGTAAGTACTTGTTATCACTGAAATTTTGTCCACACATGGTTACAAGAACTCAGCATCGTCAAACAGTGATGAAGTCATCCATGGACCTGAATAAATACTAAAACATTCAAAAAAGGGTCAAAAACTATACAAAGTAGTGAAAAATTGAAGAGCGCTATGTAGACATTGGGTGCGCACGCACATGTGCGAAACATGAACGCATAAATCGCGCGCATGCACACGATGTGCGACTGTTATCGCAAAAAGCCACGCACCTGCTAAACGACGCATTTATGAGAGTGGTTGGCCTCCCGCCCACTTATGGTTCAGCTCTCAAGCTGATTTGACCCTCAAATCTGGATTGGATCCGACTGGTGGGCTGGTCAAAGACCTAGGAATGCCCTAATTGACCTCTTTTCACACTACAAAATAGTTAAACAATAACCCAAAGGAGTGCTATAAAAAGGCCATGGATGCACCTCATTTTTCAAGGAATTCAAAGTAATGTTATGTTGCCTCTATTGTCTTGAGGACTCCATCCTTGTCAAGAGCATATTGGCACCATTGCATTGGACAATCCATCTCACCCATTGAGTGGATTTGTAAA
>SNQJ01S0011583.1:98713-111924 GCA_010110895.2 Picea sitchensis
ACCAGTACAATAGAGGCACTAGAAGAGGCTTTGAAAGATACTCCAACAAGATGGTGGGGAACACATAAAAGGAACATCACAAACTGGATACAATTTCTCACTTTGATGACATCACGATTTTCAGAACAAGTCGAAGGATGTGATGTTAGGTACATAGGTCAAAGCTATCTGAAAGACCACATGCGAGATTGTGAGGAGGCTTGGAGCTGCATTCCTTAAGAACAATGGGTGCATAAATTCATCAATACTCTAGACACAATGCCTATCAACTGGTACCTTAAAGCAGAATGATGCCTCACCATTGCAGATTGACAAGGCATGGCATAGAACTTTGTAGCTACATTCTTGTTTTAAATTCGGTACCCTATGGTAGATCAAGCTTTACAGGTTGTAAGAAAAAAATTATTTGAGGAGGCACCTAGCCTCCCCGTGGAGCAAGAAGAGGATTAATGGACTGCAACTCTTCAGAAATTGCAAGGCTGTTACAATATCAATGTCGATGAAGATGATGATCCTAGAAAGGTGAACATCGTAGAAACAGAAGGACAATGAAACATAGAAGGACCAGGAGTTGAACTACCTTTTATTGGAAAACCAATCAAAATCAAGAAATTTAATATTGGAATAGAGCAAACATCTAAGCTTGCTAATATTGGAGATTACTGGGATGATGCCACTATTGATAAGATCACAGAGTTACTGCATGGATATGAGAACTTGTTTCCAACCAATTTCACTGATATGAAGGGAATTAAAGGACCCATGGGAGAGATGAAGATCCCCTTGAAACCAAATGCATGACCAATTAAACAAAGACCTTACAGATTGAACCCTAAATATAAGGAGAAAGTGAATATTGAACTAGACAAAATGTTGGAAGCAGGAATCATAGAACCTGTTGAAGAGTCAGAATGGATTATCCCTATGGTGGTATAGGATAAAAAGATCAGAGAGATCAGAATCTATGTAGATCTCAGGAAGCTGAATGATGCATGTCTACATTATCCATTCCCTACACCATTTACTGACGAAGTGTTAGACAATGTGGGAGGACAAGAGGTCTACTCCTTTACAGAAGGATTCTCAGGATACCATCAGATCAGGATTGCCAAAGAATATCGTCATAGGACCACATTTGCAATAGAATGGGGATCCTACCAGTATACAATGATGTTGTTAGGGTTGAATAATGCGCCAACCGTATTTTCTAGGGTGGTGTTCGAAGCATTCAAGGAGTTTTTACATAAATTTCTGGAAGCATATTTTGATGATTGGACTGTTTTTAGCTTATTGCAAAATCATATTGAATGTTTAAGAATAATGTTGGATAAGTGTAGGCAATGTCAGATTTCCATGAACCTGAGGAAGTGCATCTTATTTTCACCCTTTGGAGTGCTGCTAGGCCATATTGTGTGTAAGCAGAGATTGTTGGTAGACCCATCTAAGATTTCAATTATAGTTGATTTACCCCCTCCTACTTCAGTCAAACAGTTGTGCACTACGTTGGGACATACTAGATACTATAGGAAGTTCATTAAAGGCTATGCACATATCACAACACCCATGGATAATATTTTGAATAAAGACTGTCAGTGTCAATGGACAGAAGAATGCCAGCAAAGCTTTGACACACTGAAACATAAAATGGTTACTGCGCCTATTCTGGTTTTCCCAGATTGGAGCAAGGAATTTCATGTACATGTTGATGCATCCTCTATTGCATTAGGAGTTGTGTTAGAACAACCAAGAGTTGGAGACATTGACCACTCGTTAGCCTTGTGAGCAGGAAGCTATCAACAACTGAGATAAATTACACCACCACTGAGAGAGAAGGGTTAGCCATGGTGTATGCATTGCAGAAGTTTCACCACTACTTGTTGGGAGGACACGTTAAAATGTTCACTAATCACTCTATGCTGAAATACCTAGTCAACAAGCCAGTGTTGGGGGGAAGAATATGCATATGGCTTCTGCTATTTCAGGAATATGATTTTGAGATCGTGGTTAAGTCAGGGATAATGAACAAAGGACCTGACCACTTGTCGAGGTTGGAACATGGAGAGGAACCTACTATTTTGGAGGATACACTGTCATATGCACAAATGTTGGCCATTAGAAAGGTTGATGATCATTTCATCGAGATAGTCCAGTTTCTGTCAACAGAAATGGCACCCAGTGAATACACAATCACCTAGAAGAAACAATTGGTAGTGCCCGCTGCAAATTTTTCACTTATAGTTGGACATCTATACAAAATGGGACTTGATGAGATCCTGAGGAGATGTTTCATGGAAGCATAAAGACCATTGATTTTAGCAGAAGCTCATGAAGGCATCGTAGGAGTACACTACGCAGGAAAAGCAACAATGCAGAAGGTTCTTAGAGCTAGCCTCTAGTGGCCTACTTTACACAGAGATGATAAAGACTACTACAGAGGCTGCGATGTATGCCAAAGAGTTGGGAAACCATCTAGAAGAGATGACGTGCCATAAACACCCTAGCTAACCTTACAAGAATTTGAGAAATGGGACATTGACTTCGTGGGACCTATAAACCCACTAGGTAAGTGCACAGGAGCCAGATACATCATCACTGTGACATAATATTTGACCAGATGGGAAAAAGAAAGAGAAATTAAGGACTGTAGTGCAACTATAGCTACACGTTTCATATTTGGGGATATCATAACCAGGTTTGGATGCCCAAAGATCCTCATGAGTGATCAAGGTACACCTTTTATTAATAAGACGATTGAATCCTTGACTCAGGAATTTTAAGTTCACCACCATAAGAGCACTCCTTGCCACCCACAAGCGAACCAGATGGTCAAAGATTTCAATGAGATACTGGAGACAACATTGATGAAGATTTGTAGTGTAAACAAAGATGACTAGGATTTGAGAGTACGAACAATATTATGGTCCTATAGAACCACTTGCAAGAAGCTGAGAATGAAAACCCCCTTTAAGTTGGTTTATGGCCTAGAAGCAGTTGTACCCATGGAATATTTAGTTCCTATCTTAAGAATCACAACCTTTACATATATGGACGACATTGGCGTTGTTCAAGAAAGGATCGCGTAGTTGGTTGAACTAGAGGAAGATAGATTTATTGCAGGATTCCATCAGCAAGTTCAGAAGGAACGAGAAAAGGCCTACCATGATAGGAATATCAAGAAGAAATCATTTAAGCAAGGATATCTGGTATTGGTATATGATAGCAAGTTCATGAAGCATCCATGGAAGTTTAGAACACATTGGATGGGGTCGTATGAGGTTTCCTATGTCATGGAAGGCGGAGATGCGCAGTTGAATACTTTGAATGGAGAATGGAAGGAAGGATTGGTGAATGGGAGCCGGTTGAAACTGTACTATGACAACCAGTTGCCTCGCAAATCTCAGTAAAAACAAAAGGATAAGGATCTAGGTACCAGGTGTAGTTGAAACTGGGTACTAGACATAGAAAAGACAGTCTACACATAGTGGGGAGGAACAAAGCAAAAAGCACAGACTGCGCTGTGCAGTTTGCAACTGAAGAAAAGTAGAAGGTTCAGATAAGAGTGCCTCGGGATGAGTCACATGTGAGTGTTGGGGGCATGTTGGCCCTTGGTTCTAGAAGTAAGAAAATATTAAGGGAGAAAAGGTGAAATGCGAACTACGCAAAAGACACAGTGATTGATATTGGGTCGGAGTGAGCAAAAGAGAAGACAAGATGGAGCGAAGTAAAATAAAGTAAGTTGTTGGACAAGGAGATTAAGGAAGAAAAATTAGCAAGGAATACAGATCCTGGACAACTCAGAAAGAGGGAAAAACTCATCGGTAGATCCTTTGGAGAACCTCATGGGAAACAAGGAAATACAGGTTGGCGAAGCCTGAAAAAGTGGGTCAAGTTGACCTAGGTTTTTAGACACCTAGGGTTTTGGAATCTAGGGTTTTGACACCTAGGTTTCGGCCTAAGGCTATTGGTGAGCTATTGTAATGTATAAATAAAGGTCGAGAGGACCTGGGATGGGGTCGTCATTAGTTTGATTACGTGATGATGAGTGATTGTTGTTATTGTTGAGAGAGGAGTATTGTGTGGTGAGAGAAGTCTATGTTGTAAGATCTTCAGCTGGGTGCGAAGATCAACCCTGCAGCTGGGTGCGCAGGGAAGGGAGATAGAGAGAAGAGAGAAGAGAGAGAGATCTACAAGCTAAGAGCGCAGATAGAACTGTAAGATTTCACCTAATATATTATAAAGCACAGTTCTGTGGACGTAGCCCTAGGGAGAGGGTGAACCACGTATATCCTGTTGTTGTGTATGGTTGACGTCATGATATTTACACTGTTACTCTGACAATGCATTATTAGTATGTTAGATCCGATATATCTTTGTGCGAAGTAGGTTTATGTTTGGAAAGAATAGTCCGATCTCCTTATGTGATTGCCTTGATTCCACTTGCATTTCCTTTGGTTGTAGGCACTTATGTTCTGCAACCCCCTATTTCTACTTCGGGTGAGACTACATCTGCTTCGTAGGTGTTTCCGAAAGGGACAATAGTTAGCGCTTGTTGGTGCGCTATTAGAACTGAACCCTGGGTCTGCCCCTGTGCCAACACCCTATTAAGATAATTAACCAAGTAAGAGGTTATAATGAAATCTAAGAAAGTATATTTGATTTATTCAAAATCTAGGATTTTATATGAGATTTTCTCAGATGCACCAAGAGATGAAACAAACCCTACCAAGACAAAATTAGAACTTTATTCCAATGGCATGAATGATTTTGTAGCAAATTTCATAACTTCTCAACTATTTAATCAAATGGTACAAATGTACTTATATTTGAATGCACATGTAGTTGTGTAAAACACTATGAATTCCTTATGCATTTCACCATCCTTTGATGTCCTCTTGTTTCAAACCTCTAAGGCGAAGGGAAACTAGACACTTGAGGGAATGAGAAAAGGAAAGAAAAAAATTTATAATAAAGGGACTATAATGCACAATGATAATAATAACACTGGCAAGGGTAAAAAAAAGAAAAAGAAAGTTAAATTTCCTTGAAATATTTGTAAGGAAGACCACTTGACTCATCAATGCCCTAATCTTGACAAGGCTCAAATACTATTAATGCCACAAGATACCCAGTAGAAACTCTTTATCCTTACTAATCTCTTTCCTCCTCAAAAGGGAGAGCAAGTGGTTATTGAATATCCTAACCTTGTGCCTCTACAAGGGGGAAATCAAGGTCCCCCTCCCCAAGGGGGATATTGTTCCTGAGATTTACTCCAGGCTCAAAAAATAATGCCAGGCATCCAAAGTTTAAGAGATTTGTTTTTATAATACTTTTCTACCTTCAGTTTTAAGAGGAAACTTCAAATAAATTTAATGATTAGAAAACACAAAGGCAATATCTCTTTCTTTTAGTTTTTTATAAATATTGAGTATATGAATAGTATAATTGATTAACAGAACTGTCAAAATAAAGTAAGGTATCCAATACTGATAAATCTTACCTTATATGCAATAGAAGAATCATGAAGGATGAGTCTTAAAAGATGAATTGAAATGAGGAGATCCACACATATACAAGTATTTTTTTATTCACAGTAATAACAGAGGAAAATTTGTGGCTGAACAAACTTCCAATTATATGGACCACAGTAGATGTATTACTAAATTGTAGTCTTTCAATCTTTAAGATCCATAGAGTGAAGAAAATGAGGTTATGGAAATGCAATACACAGAAAACACATAACTCAATGAAATGAATTGTAGAATCTATGTCTTCTCTTTGAAATTGGTATTAAGAAGGTTCTCTTTTACATTCGGCCAGAAGAAGCCTCAAATACATATTTAATCTGTTTATTTATACAAAAATTGTCTTAACCAAAAGTGGTTAGACTTTCCACTTTCCAAAATAGAATACAATCTAAACTAAAAAGATATTACAAAGATATTGAACATCTACTAAGATTTATTTCTCTTGCAGGCAATTCATTCATCCTCTATTTGCTCGCGGATTCACTTAGATTTTTCTCATCCTTGAATTGTGCATGCAGATCCAATAATGCAATAACAAACTTGGAGGTTTCAATATTTGCATTTAATTCAAACAAAAAATTCTTTTTATGCACTAGTGGTAGATTTCTTTGAATTTGAACTACTTCCTATTGAGTGATCTGATGTTGTAAACTTGGTTTCACCAGAAGATCATTTAATATTTGTAATTCAACATGATTTACCTGTAGTATAGCATTGTGTACCCTCTACCTATTTTTCTTTATATTTTCAATATCGACTTGCCCTAGTGTAGCATGAATACTACTGACATCAATTTCTGCCATTTCCAAATCTACAACTAAAAGGGCATCAAGAAAATAACCTTTTGCCTCTTTAGCTAACCTTTTATTTTCTTCAAGATTGTTCTCCTAGGTCTTTAAAGCCATTTCTCCTTTTGTCTGCTCAAATTCTGAAAAAGGGGCAAGTCCCGGTACATTGAGATTTTGACTCCAGACTATAAATTCTTCAAATTTGGATATGGCCATAGAATATTCCTTCTCTTTGTGATCAATAATCTGCAAACAATTATTGATTACTTGATAATGTTTTTGGCTGGCATCCAAACTTTCATACAAATTCTGCTGGACAATCTGCAACTTCTCATTTACCTTTGATGCTTGTTTCTTGAAGGAAGAAATATCAATTATTGTGCCCTCGATTGTGGTTATCCAAGCTTGCAATTGATTTATTAATGTATCTCACTAGGAAACCATGTTATTACTCAAGTGATGATTTTGAAAACTTAATTTCAATTTATCCTCTAATTGTTTAATATGCTGCTCAAAACCATGTCTGACTTGGATTTTATCAAAATTGATTCTTTCTCTGGAAACAACTTCCATTTGTTTCATATCATTATGTAATTTTTCAATTAAAATATTCTTCTGGTCCAACTGTTTCCTCAAATTATCCACTGACCATAAGTTAGCATTTGCAAATGCTCCTAGTGAGTCTACTACATCTTTTGCGAATTCAGGGTCACTATGTCCTTGTCCATCATATATCATTCTTTTATTTTTGGTGATTCCTCCCTCCTTCTGTCAAGATTCTCTTCGTATGATATCCTTCATTTTCTTGTTGAAAAATAAATATGATGAAAGAATATCTTCATGTTCAATAGGTGTCAAGTCATCTATATTGATAACCTCTAAACAAGGTAAATTATAAATTGTTGCTAAGGGATTCAAAGATGTTATGGGAGAAATAAGTGCAGCTGATTCCCCTTGATTTGTGACATATTTCACTGGATTTTCAGTGTTTGATAATAATAGAGGAAAATTATGACCATGTTTCATAAAATCTTTGAATAATGCTAATAATTCTTGATCACTTTTACCTGGTATGGATACTCTTGTAATTATTGCATCCTTGGACAATGTTTCTGGTGTCATTTCCACTTCTTTAGTTTTGTCTTCAGGAAAGTCATGTTGTATGAGATTTGATGATTGTGCCACCTGTGAAGTTGGATTAAGCATTTGTTTTTCTTGCAATATTTTAGGTAAATTGTTCCTTCCGTGCTTTTGAAAGCTGAGAAAAACTGACTGTTGTTCTTGAGGAAGAATTTGAAATCTAGATATAACTTCATCATATGATCTAACTCCTATGAAAACCTCATCATAAGGTGAATCTTCATGGATGTATTTCTTCATGTTAAATTGAGCCAAATTATTTTATACCACCCTATGTGGATCATGCTTCTTGAATTAAATGTCAACCAATTTAATATCATCTAAGGCCGAAGTATCTACCTTATCATGTCCAAAGTCTGATAATGAGAATATACCAACCTGTATATGAAAGGTTGTCCAAAATATTTTATGTGCGGCCTTCAGTTCTTTGGTGATGCCCATTGAAACTGTATGATAGGCTACTTCTTTGCAAACAAGTCGGTCTGGTATAAATATGGGAAGAGCATGTGGAGGTGTGAAGCAACCAAAAAATATGATGTAAGAAAAACTTTCCTCAATGTATCAATCTGCAATAGCACCTAGATTCCCAGTAATTTGTTCTGAAATTCTGGGAGGAGGTTGACCATAGGTAATTTCATGAATTGGAATGACCACATTGTGACAAATATCATAAAAAGAATCCTTTGCATTTTCTTCCCATAATTTAGAATGGTAGAAATGTATAGGATCAGTGGCAGTCAGAGCCCAACTCCAATCCATAAGAGGAAATGGTGTTCTGAAACAAATTGCATCCATAATATATGTGGACATATAGAAAGGAGCATGTTCTCCTTTAGACTTATGAGTTTTGTAATACCCTATTTGTTTAGCTAGGTTATCCGACAACATTTTTCCCCAATCAAAAGTATAACCCTCAACAACTTCATGATTTATAGAAACCCACTCTATAGTAAAATGCATAGGATTTTTCTTTCTAAACATTCTACAAAGCATCATGGAAGTATACAAAATATGGGCATCACAATAGGCTATAAAGTATATACCATGGATATCAATTTTGAATTCATTTTCATTCCCCACCAGGTCTTCACTATATCATGAACAATTATGTCATATTTTGTGCATTCATCATCCTAAAAATTCATTATAAATGATGCATTGTAGGTATATTTGGGGTTGGGAGTTAATTTATACATTACTTGAATGTCCTCAGGATGGAATGAGATGACAATCATATTCTGATGATTGTAGATGGTTCTGGTCAGGATATCCACATGCTCTAAGGCCCATCTTATCATATCAGTATATGGCATCAGTTTCGGTCGAGCTATAACTTTGTGAAATTCTGACTTAGCCACATGTATTAGCTTGCATGCAATTGACACTAGTAAATTTGGGTCATTTTGCGACGACTCTTTTGATGCTCTTGTGACGTTATGCCCTGGATATTGCAATGAATCTTGGGTCTCCCAAATGTCACTTCACGTGTCATGGAAAGTACGATGAACCTAAGAAAACGTCGCAAGAGTGACAACCCAAGGAAGTTATCGCAAACTCAACGACCAACATTGGTTGTCACTGTTGGAGCCGCCTTTGTTTTTAACCCGTCACAATTTTCATTTCGATGCTTGAAATCTAAAGATGGTTTTCTTTTTCCCTCCGAGAGATCGATGATCTCTAAGAGCTTGATCACGCAAGAAGCTATAGTTTTTCTACTCTCGAAGCAAGTCCTGCATTTCGTAAGAATGTTCCCTCTTTTTTCTCTACTTCGGAATCTCGCAGATCGGATACTATAATTCATGAATTCACACCTCCCGAGTCATGAAATGGCGAAGTCTTTTAAAATTTTCACTCAAAGCGGTAACCCGGGTAAAATCTTTCAACTCATGATTAGACGTCATCGGGGTTTCACGCCTCGACGTTTGCCAAACCAAAATTTTTACTTTTACAGCCCCGAGGGCTGAGGACTCGAGGTCTTCTCTTGATAACCCAGGTCAAGGATTAAAGACAAAAAGCTAACCGTGGTAAAAGTTGTTCTCGGCATTTCGTCACTCGGCACTATATTTTTCAAAAGTTACAGCTTCTTAACCTCAACCCACGAAGTCATGATGTAATTATAACATGATTAATTAATCACTTAATACAATATTATCTTCCCCTTAATTAAACCTTGTTATCGCGATCTCGCGGTTTCACAACTCGGCATGTAAATCCCCTAGAAACTTATCCTCGAAGTTCCGAGTTGCGATATGGCAAAAAAAATGATTATAAAATAAATCAAGCCCCAAATCATGATTACCTTTAATTAAACCAAAATCGGTCCTCGCGGTCTCGGGAGTTGGAGACTGAAAATGTTAATAGAAAATTCACGATATAACGAATAGCGAGAAATTGATTAACATGGTGAGATTTGGATTAATTAAGTTAAATCAAGACTTATCCCGCGTTTCGATGCTTTCACGATTCTCTAAGAATCCTTTTCACTCCATACGCCAACTGACTTTTAAACTACCAAAATTTATGGCATTAATGGGGAAATAGGGTAAATCTATGTGTAAGATCGGATTTTTACGGCATAAATTTATTTCTAATTTTGAATTGACAGGTTGGTTTTGAAAGGTACCAAGTTTTTCAAATATATGTAAGAGCTGCAATTCATTGTAACAAATTCATTTTCATAGCACGCAGAGCTCATCACTTCTGAGTGAACTTACTTCTGTATGTATACGCAGTTCTATCGCAGAAGAGCTAAAATTCCAGCTTCAACCATGGCTCCGCGGAAAGCAGCAAAGGCGAATGTTGAGGTCGCAGGACAAGGCTTAGATAATGTCTCTGATACTTTGCCCCGAAGTGTCAACTCGATCCCTAACTGTTCATTTGTTTCAGACATTCTGCAATCAGAATTGGTGGATTATTCAGATGACTCCGACGACAATGAAAAAGATGATCTAAACACCAAGTACAAAATAGTCGTCCAATCGGAAATGCACAGAGTAGCAGCCCGGCCACGGTTTCTTCCTTATTATGACATGGTCCGATGGGCATTGGATCATGTGGACATACCGACCAGGACTATCATGAATGACCAGGGAGCCACTATAGGGACTTTTAGGCCTGAGCATCTACAAACCATGTACAAGCTACCTACGACGTTCGAATACACATATGGTGCTAAGTTCCTGGAGGAATTCAAGGAGAAGGAGTGCACTCAGTATGATAAAACCATGTCCGGTTTGATAAAGGATTGGGTTTCGTGCACTGCGAAGTTCAGAGCTAATGACCAAGGCGTTTATTCAATCACTTCATTGGAACCGTAGTATAAATATGTGTCCATGATGACATGCCGGTTATATGGGAGAGAGGACACATCACATTTTTACCTTGCGTGGGTGCCTCTAATGTTTCGGGTCGCAGAAGGTTTCTCTTTTAACTGGGCAAGGATGCTTTCGGATAGCGTGGCCAATCGGGTCACAGAGTATCGGGAGCAAAAGAAGAGTGGGAAGGCGTCATCATTCTTCATGTCCGCATACATTATGGACGCAATCTATTCTATGCCACCATTTCCATTAATGAGCTGGGGCTGGACTCCGGTCGAAGACAAACCCATACATGTATACCATGAAAAGCTATGGGAAAACAAAGCAGAGAAGTTCACATATGAAATTTTTAACTGGGTGATGGTGCCCCTACATATCACCATTTTTGGTCACCCGCCACCTCGTATCTCGGATAGCATTGCGACAAATCTGAGCAGCATAGTGGACTGGTACATGGAGGCAGAGTTTTCATACCTCGGAGTTTTTGGGGCCTCTGTTCCCCCGCATGCGCTGCCATTGTTCATTCCTGACAAGCTGGCTTGTCGTGAGGTCGCCCGAAAGACAGTAATTGGAGGTGTAAGTAAAGAGCTCAAAGGATATTCGAAGAAGGTGTGGCCGTCTTTCCCCATTCATTTAAATTCTTATTCTTTATTAGATTTCGGGCATGCCAAAGCTGAGGTCACTACCCTAGAAGACCTAAATTTGGTCTCCATCGAATACAAGAAGCACGATCCACAGAGGGTCATGAGCAATCATTTGGCAAATTGCGGGCTAAAAAGATTTGATCATGAGAATTCACCCTCGGATGATGTTTTTCGAGGAGCGAGGTCCTATGAGGAAATTCTAATCCGGATTCAATCCTTGGCGCCCGAGGATAGAGCCGAGGTATTGAAATTCTAGGGACACCGACGTAGCTGTCTCCCCGCTGTACTGCACGGTGAGGGTCCCGGTATTTCGGAAACAAAACAAAAGGATGTTGAAGGTTCTAAAGACGCAACTCCTGACCAGGGAAAACACCAAGACAAGGAGGAACAAACAGAGAATCCAGAAGCAGAGGCAAAGACTCCAGACCCACCAAAGAAACAAAATCCGGAGACCGAGATAAAGACCCCAGAACCACCAAAGAAGCAGAACCCGGTCGACACCCCAGGAAAATCGGCGAAACATATTGGAGCACCCATCACATCTATCACCCCTTTTCAGTCGACGCAGGGAAGTATAGAAAAAGGATGGATATTCAATGAGGAGTCGAGGCCCATAAAAGCAGAAGAAATCCCTCCGAACAAGTTTTTCTTTGATAAAAAGAGAAAAGCAGTTGTAAAAAGAGAATTCTACCAGGAAGGAGAGTCGACTGCCAAAAAGTATAAAGTTATGACAGATGGAAAAGATAAAAAGAACGAGCAATTTACCACTGAAATAGCAGGGATGCTAGGAGTGTATGCCTCGGCAAATCAATTTTCGGTCGGGCTTTTGAAGAACCAACTTAAAAGAAAGAATCGCCTAATCAGGACTCTTGAAGCCAGATTGGCCACAACCGCTGAGAATGATAAAGGTCAGGCAAGCATGGAAATAGAACAGGCCAGAGTGGCCGACAAAAATGAAATAGAGGTTCTCAAGGGTAAGCTTGAGAAAGCACAGTTGGTGGTTCGGGATGGTCGAGAGAAGGTGAGCCAATAGAGAAGTCTGATTGAACAACTGTAGGCTCGAGTAGAGATCACCGAGAGCAGAATGATAGACATCGGGATATTTAAATCCCAAGCTATTGAGATTCAGAGAAGAATCTCTTCGGCACAACAGAATTTTCTCGCCAAGGTGGGAGCAATCCGGGGAAACTGTCTGTTGATAAATTAGGTTTTCAAGAACCTATCGACCAGAGAAAGGGAGGCAGGAGAAGCTCGGGTCACCTTCCAGGAGGCGGTAATAGCCTCGAACAATCAGGTTTCGACGGGTACTCCTAGGTTCACCATTTCGGAGCAAACCCGAGGGAATATTCTATTGAAGGATTGGGAGCACAACATCACCTTGGGCAAGGAGAAAGCCCAAAAAGTAACCAATTCCCTCGAAGAAGCTTTTAATTCTATAGACGACGAGCTGCTGGGCATTGACAGCAGAGGCAATGCCGAAGCGTTGATGCAAATGAATGTGGAACATATCTCACTTGATCTGAAAGATAAGGAAGAAAGAGATTTGGATGATATCTCCCAGATTAATATGGTGGACATAGTCCAAGTTGATGAGTACATGATCAAACCTAGCGTGAAACTAAGTGCCCTTGACATCATCGACTCACAAATGGAAGACAAGTTGCAGCAGTTAGCTCGAGAATGTTACTTTGTCGAGGCCAGCTGTCAAGCAGAACCATCATGGCTCATATCCCAGCTAGTGGAAAGATGTATCGCCTGCATCGAGTCCGCGTGACGACAAACACCTGGCACCAAGTG
>SNQJ01S0011583.1:111953-127474 GCA_010110895.2 Picea sitchensis
CTTCTTTGTAAAAATTGTATAAATATATCCCCGAAACAAATAAACAGGGATGGACCTTTTTGAGTCGTTTGTAATAGATTTTTTACATTGTGAGTTAATACAAGCAGATCTGGAGATTCTCAATTCCGTCACTTCTGTATTACAAGTTTGCTTCCTTGTATCTCATTTTTTCATTTCAATTCATATTCATAATTGATGTGCTTCGTTATACTTTAGTACGACCACTACTATAACGAATGAATTTGGGTTTTCTGTAATTGTTTATTATCTTTCCTCTGCACCAGCTATCAGCGGGTGTAAGACCAATCTGCATTTTCGGAATTCTACATATATTCTTTGTTACATCAGTTATTTCCTTACTAATTTCCTCCTCTGTTATATGTGAGATTTCTCTTTGACAGGAGCCTTGCGTTATATACAGCTAAATGTTTTTCTCCCACTTCACACCTTTTATTAAAATATAATACAATTATAGGAACGAGCCTTAGATTTGCATACACTTACTATTTCTGCAATTGTAAGTTCTCTTTATACGACCAACTAAGACAACACTTAATCGCTTTTAAAGTCTTTCCTACCTTTACTGTTCCCCCATGACAGTTCCTGTACCAACTCAACCTAACGTTGACCCTGGACTACTGAATCAAACACACATTGCCTTAAACCTCTTCGACACAATTCTTAAAACGACAACTAACCGGGACGAACTCGAACAATCATGGGTAGGCATTGAACGAGATATAACTATCCAGGAACAGTTGGAAGCTAGACAACGCCAACGTAGAAATCGTCCTTAGTTTCCTTCTCCGAAGGTTGACGTTTCTCCCTTCTCCATATTTTAATCACTTTCGGATGCCTTAACACTATACTTTTAATCCTTAAGTATAGACTCAGGAACAACATCTTTCTGGCGTCGTTGTCGGGGACCGAAGTTACGAAATCTTTTTCCCTGGGAAAACGACAATTGTTTTTCATTGAAGTGTTACCCTTTGATAGTGAACAAAGAGTACACACCTTCTAAGGCTTCTCATCTTTCACTTAGCGACTCCATGAACAAATAAACTAGCATTCGGTCGAAGGAATACCAGACAAAACCCTGATGGTACGCATATTACGCCCGTTACTGATCTCGAAAAAATTCTAAAGACAAGAGGTTCTTTTAAGCCAACCGCTGCATTTTACCAACTTGAAACCCCATCACTGAAGGCTAAGAGTCCTTCTGAACCCCCAATTTTGCTTAGTCCTCGTTTTGACGCTAAAGATTCAACGCCCGTCCGCTCCGAAATTAGGAGTGAGATTCATCCGACAAACCCGTTAGCACACAAGGGAAAGGGCCCTCTAGGAGGTTCGTCGGCTCTTAAAATACCATCTTTTCTTCAGTTGAATTTCCCGACTTCACCAAATTCATAAGAGTGTGTTACACACTTGTTTCTCACACTCGTCGGTTTTCCCGATTCCGTCTCTTGCAAATCCGAGGAACCAAGTCCTCGCGTTCCTTATCCTTCCTCACCAGACTTTCCTCTTCATGAAGAAAATAAAGATTCCCTTTTAATTTTCCAAAATCCCCTTTACAACTTTCCACAAACAACGATGGCAGCCGCCGGAGGAGGAGGTGGAGGGTTTATAGGAGGAGGAGGGGGGGGAGTCCCACTAGGAGGAGGTGGAGGTGTCCCTCTAGGAGGAGGTGGAGGCAAGGGCCTGCCCCACCCTCCAGATTTTTCACGAAATTTGTAGCCAGATATGCTCCATTAGTATTTCCCGTCCCCCTCCACGATCTTCCAAAAAATTACATAAAAATTTTATTGAAATTCACCGAGGAGGGACATATGACCGCTGCTGAACATATTAATTTCTTCGACCAATTCGCAGATATCTTTGGTATCAAGCACGAGGATGTATATTCGAGACTCCTTGTCCAAACTTTTGAAGGTTAGGTCTGAACTTGGTTTCGAATCCTACCCGCAGCCTCTATCCTGTCGTATGACGCTTTGGAAGATGCTTTCCTCAGACAATGGGGAGAGCGAAAAGACCATCTCTATTATCTAACCGAATTTGGGTCTTTGAAGAAAAAGAACTTAGAAATAGTCATGGAATTCATCCAGAGATTCAACAAACTGTACAATAAAATCCCAGCTGAAGTCAAACCATCTCAACCCGCGGCCAAAGTGACTTTCGCCGGAGCTTTCGAGCCAGATTTCTCACTACTTCTACGAGAGCGAAGGGGAGCCACCTTAAATCGTATGCAGGACGATGCGGTAGAGATAAAATCTAATATGATGACTTCGGGTAAACTTAAGGCTAGAGTAGAGACTGGAAACCGAGAGACCAAGCGCTTTAGAGAACAAGCTGGCCCTTCAAGGTCCAATAGATCCTCAGACGATAGGGTGGATGATATGGCTAGAGTGATTAAGGAGCTGTCAAATAAAATAGCCCGAATGGAACTCGAATAGGCCAAGGTTGACTCTTACCCCAAAAAAGATTTCAAGAGAAACCAAAACCCTCCTAATCAACAATGAAAAATAAAAAAGGAAGATCAAAAACTACAAGCTCCCTTAAAGAATGAAAATTTTATAGGAGCTAACGATTTTCAAGACTTCGAGGATTTGGATAATGATGTCACGAACTTCGGTGATGACTGTAGTCAACCATATCTGACTTGCGAAGACTACTAAAATTCTCTAAATACGTCGAAGCCGTCAAATGAGAGTGAGGAGGGTGATCACACCGAGATCTGTGAATCTCAATCAGAAACTGAGATAATGATGGCTGATTTTCAACCAAAGTACAATCTAAGATCTAAGAATAAGCCCACCTCCACGACTCAACCCAAGAAAATCCTTCAAAGAGGCCAAGCTTATGAGCCTCCTTCGGACGAGACCCCATTACCCAACAACAAAACTAGAAGAGTAAGCACTCAAGAGTCCGAGGTGGAAAAAGTTGGAACTCAAACACAGGAAACCAAACCCGTAAATAAAGCTATGTCTTCAACTAGGACCATGAATGATAAAGCTGTCCAGACAAATAAGTCAGAAAGGAAGAATTCAAAAGTCTCAACTGGAGAAACAAACAAGGTGAGGGGAGCTTTCAGTTTTGAAAATGAGTTAAACAAAATTAAGATACCAATCCCTTTGGTGGAATTAGCGAAAAACCCCGTTTATCGCAAACAAATTACCAAAATGATAGGTGTCTTTGAACTAGAAAGCCAGTCCGATGTCATAAACTTGGAAGATGATAGACCTAACATCACTTTTGGTCCCCATTTTGAAGGGTCCAAAGACAACATCGCTCCCTTTTATATCACTCTGAATGTATATGATCAGTTGTTGCATAATTGTATGTTAGACTCCGGAGCCTCCCATAATGTTATGCCCAAGATTATAATGGAGAAGATGGGTCTCCAAATCACAAGACCTTATGGAAATTTGTACTCTTTTGATTCGAGGAAGGTTAAATGCATGGGGATGATAAAATATCTGGTAGTTACCCTGGCGTAGGTCCCGGTTAAGAGTATCCTGATGGATGTGGTTATCGCAGATATTCCCCCTAAGTATGGCATGCTGTTATCTAGGTCATGGGGAGCCAAGTTGGGGGGTTCTCTTCAGTTAGACATGACTTATGCCACAATCCTTGTGTTCGGTGGTTAGTTCACTCGTTTATACAGAGAAACAAGATTAGCATATATGGTCAGTGACCCTCAAAACCCACACAACTTCCCTATCTACATTGCAGACCAAGATCTGGGAAATTGCATCTTGTCTTTTGATGATGGTCTGGATGGTTTCCCAGAGGAAATCGATACAAAGAAAGAAGAGTCAAACCTCATAACAGAAGATCTGTGTAGTACTGGTGTTTGGAAAATGTATTTTGACGGTGCTTTATCTTCTGAAGGGGAAGGTGCTGGAGTGCTTTTAGTGGCACTTGAAGGTAAGTTCATTGTTCCTTTCTCTTACCATTTGCAGTGGGACATAGATTACACTAATAACGTATGCGAATATGAAGAATTGATCTTAGGATTAGAGGCTGCCAAAAAGCTAAATATAAGAAACTTGGAGGTATATGGTGATGCAGAATTAATAGTCAAACAAGTAAACCGACAGTACCTAGCCAAGCATCCCAGACTAAGAACGTATAGAAATTGTGATTGGGATCTCATGGAAATTTTTTTCTCATCTGTAAATATCCATTTTATCCCTCGCGCAGAGAATCTATATGTTGATGCATTGGCAAAGGCAGCTTCAACCTTCTCCCCCCCCCCACGNACTTTTAAACTGAAGTATCACATTGAAATCAGATACAAACCCTCCATACCAGACAATATCCGACACTGGCAAGTCTTTGAAGATGACGAACAAATCAAGAAATTCCTTACATTAGTAGGCGAATTCTCTGAGACTCATGCTAACCGAGAAAATCAGAATGACTCAATGTGGATCATGTAAGAAGGGGAAGACCCTGAAACCTTCCGAGAAAAAATTGCGGATCATCGTATGATGGTCCTCAAGAGCAATCAGATTCCAAAAGGATTGATTCCTTTGGAAATACTTTTTGATCAGAACGATGTACCTGTGAAGTCCACTTTGCAGCCCCAACCAGAAGAGGTGGAGGACTGTGATATAGGAACTGAAAAAGATTCTCGTGTGGTAAAAATATCGAAGTTCCTCCCTCCCAAAGCGAAAGTTAAGTATAAAGACTTACTTAGAAAATATAAAGATGTTTTCGCCTGGTCCTATGATGAATTGAAAACGTATGACACTTCCATTATTGATCACAAGATATATTTGAAACCTGGGGTCAAACCGTTCAGGAAAAAGCTCAGGGAAATTAACCCCATTCTGTTACCTGTGATAGAAAAGGAAGTTAAAAAACTCTTGGACGCGAAAATAATCGTACCTCTGAGATACTCGGACTGGGTAGCTAACCTAGTCCCAGTCAGGAAGAAGAATGTAGAAATCATACTTTGTGTGGATTTCCGAAACTTGAATAAGTCTTCTCTCAAGGATAATTATCCGCTACCCAAAATGGACCATGTCCTAGAAAAAGTAGTTGGAGCAAATCGAATGTCTATGATAGATGGGTTCTCTGGGTATAACCAAATCGCCATGAACGAGCAAGATAGAGAAAAAATGGCTTTCACCACACCATGGGGTACATTCATGTATGACAAGATGCCATTTAGTTTGATGAATGCAGGGGATACATTCCAGCGCACTATGGACATCGCTTTCATGGGAGAAAGAGACAAGTTTGTAGTCATCTACCTGGACGATTTGACAGTGTTCTCTAAAACCGATGAAGAACATTTGATCCATCTAAAACAGACTTTCGAAAAATGCCGTAGGTTTGGTCTGTCTTTGAACCCAAAGAAATCACATTTCGCTATGTGGGAAGGTAAGCTTCTGGTCCATATCGTATCTAGGGATGGGATCAGGATTGATCCTAAGAGGATTGAAGCAATAGAAACTATAAATATTCCCAGAAACATAAAGGAGATTCAATCTTTCTTAGGAACAATAAATTTTTTACGAAGGTTTATCCCCAATTTTGCTGAGATTGTCAAATTTATCACAGGAATGTTGAAGAAGGATAGCGGAGTAAATTGGATGACCGAGGCTAGAGCATAATTTGCGCATATTAAAAAATTCATTAGCGAGGCACCTGTGTTAGCAAGCCCAGATTATCTGAAAGATTTTCTCATCTTCTCATTTTCCTCTGAACATACTATCGCCGCGGTGCTCCTACAAAAAGACGAAGAAGGATTTGAATGGTCGATCGCGTTTTTTAGCAAGAGCCTTAGAGACGCAGAACTGAAGTATGACATAATAGAAAAGCAGGCGTACGCCATGGTAAAAGTGCTAAAGGCGTTCAGAACTTATGTACTACATTCAAAAATTATCGCGTATGTGCCTACCAGTTCTGTGAAAGATATCCTGGTACAACCAGACAGTGATGGAAAGCGAGGGCGATGGCTTGCTAAAATCCAAGAATTCGATTTGGAAGTTAAACCGACCAAATTGATAAAAGGGCAAGGCCTAGCCAAACTCTTAGCTGAATCAAATCTCAGGGCTCTTGATATCAATTACCTACAGTGAAGCGATGAAGACACAGACCTAAATGAACCAGATGAAGAAACGAGTCCAAACCAGATTGAAGAGAAGTTCTTATCATCGGGCTGGTACAGAGACATAGTGTTTTTCTTGCTGAACCTAAAATGCCCAGATGAACTATCACCGTCTAAATGCAGAACTTTAAAACTCCATGCAGTTAAATACTGTATATCTGAAAGCCAGCTATATTGGAAGGACCCACTCGGGTTCCTGCTAGTCTGTTTAGTAGAATCAGAAACCCAACGGGTTATAGATGAATTTCATAAGGGAGTCTGTGGGGGGCATCACGCATGGAGATCTACAACCTACAAAATATTGAGGGCGGGATATTACTGGCCGAAACTCTTTTCGGACGTCAATGCCAAAGTGCGTGCCTGCAACCCTTGTCAAATATTTGCTGGTAAACAGAAACTCCCTGCACTGCCACTCGTTCCAGTCAAAGCTGAAGCTCCATTTCAACAATGGGGTCTAGACTTTATAGTGGAGATTAATCCCCATTCCAGTGCTCAACATAAGTGGATCTTAACAACTACATATTATTTTACTAAGTGGGTGGAAGCCATTCCAACCAAAAGGGCAACAAAATCGGTGGTGATCGATTTCTTGGAAGACAATATTTTGTCAAGATTCGGTTGTCCCTGAAAGATAGTTACCGAAAATGCCCAAGCCTTTAAATATATGGCTATGATCAGCTTCTGTCAGAAGTATAATATCGTTCTCGGCCATTCCACTGCATATTACCCCCAGGGGAACGGATTGGCCGAATCATCTAACAAGAGCCTGGTGAACATAATCAAGAAAGTACTGGATGAAAATAAAAGGTCTTGGCATGTGCACTTGAAATACGCATTATGGGTGAACCGCATCAGCACTAAAAGGTCTATCGGCATTTTGCCGTTTCAAATGGTCTATGGGACAGATGCGGTCCTACCTATAAACCTAGCACTGCCAGTGATGAAGTTATGGCAGGATCAAAACGAAGAACCCAATCATGTAACCAGGAGAATTAACCAACTGATTGAGGTTCAACAGCATAGAGTTGAAGTTGATGAAAATATGCAGAAGTACCAAGATGATATGAAAGCATTGTTCGATCTTAAGGAAAAGGATAGGGAATTCCTTCCAGGTGACTTAGTGCTAAGATGGGATGCAAGAAAAGAGGAATCCGCGAAGCATGGTAAATTTGACCACCTCTGGTATGGACCATTCAGAGTCTCGGCTCCGGAAGGGAAAAACTCCTTCCTTCTGGAAAATATAGACGGAGAAGTCCTCAACGCCCCTATCAACGGGTGGTATCTAAAGCATTACATGACGTAACAGTCGCCGTAAAAAAAAAATTAAAAAAAATCGTAAATAAATAAATTTCATTACATGTGTTTTGTACATACATATATTTTCATTTAAACATTTGCTTTTGATTCTCGGTTTTTGTTCATAAACTCTCGACACATTTCCAATAAGACTCATATTTGCTTTTGCAGGAGCCTAGTTCTATACTAAAACTAGCAGGAAAAGTAATTTACAGGTCGGTGTCAAAAATGGATCGGCATAGAACATGTGATACCTAAAATAGTTTCATATTGCGCAAAGAAATTGAAATGAAAAGGTAAAAAGGAACTTTCTCAAAAACATATGTTATGAAAGACTGTTAAAGGAAACCGAGGTAACGTCATTCAAACTACAATATAGGCTAAGATGTTAGATAACAGGATTGTTTCTTGGCTCGATAATTTTTTATTGATACACTAAATCTAAAAACGGTCAGTCAAAATGAACTGTCCCCAAAGATATCTACAAGAGTCAATCTCGAACTGTTTTGACCTTCTGTATTTTCAGTCAATGAATCGCTACCTTGTATCCTGTCTATCTTTGGGTCTAACTTTTAGCAAGTCACCATCTTCCTGAGTCATTATGAAGGGATAAAAGTTTTTCGTTTTAAACCTCGTGAGTTTCAAAACAAATATTGATAGGAAAGCGAGTCTTCACAACTACTTTATCTCCTGCTAAGCGAAGGTACGTTTAGAGCGATCCTAACTTTCCTAGGTTTTTCAACGGTATCGGAGGATTAAATCTTGCTCAAATAGGATGCCCTTAAAAAGTTATTTTCCTTTTTCTCCCTAAGAACGAAGATGTTGTGAAGGTTAAGGGAAGGTTGGTACCGAGTAACCAAAGTAAGTTGACATACCTCTAATGCTAAATATTACACAGATATCAGCCCTGATACAAACTGATTGCCCCCATCTTCGCGCTCAAAAAGTAAATTACAAGACAGGTGGTGAAAGGAAATTCAGAAATGATTGCCCCCACCTAGTCCAAAAGACGATGAAAGGAAATTCAGAAATGATTGCCCTCGTCTCAGCATTTAAATGCATAAATATATTGTGAAGTGGTGAAAGGCAATTCAGTAAAAGGGGCCAGATAACTTCACCGGGGTACTGAACAGGATCGCTGGCAGTGAAGCAATGTCTGAGATATCTCTAAGGCTGTTATACATGAATATCACTCTACTCTGGTAACCAATGCTTCCTAAAAACCCGATCCTCATCCCAAATTCAGACGAGACTTCCCGATTAAAAAACATATAATCTCATTCTTTTGATGCAAGCCGAGAGCCACAAGATCTGTTGGGTCTCCTAGGGTCGTTTCGACTGTCTTAAAACATACCTAAAGTTAGTAGTGGGAAAGGGAAAATTGTGAAAGGGACTACAACTGTGTTTGAAAAGAGTATCTAATTTTGAAAAAACTTCTCAAGGTAAAGAACAGAGTCTTTTCCCCCTTTTGATCCTCTTTCCTTGAAACTTTTTCGCCTGATTGAGTTTTCGACTCCATTTACCCAATATTGGCACGTGGTCTACTGTTCTTCCTGCCTCACAGGAAGGCGGAATCCCTAGTTGGAGCCTATGTTGGAGCCGCCTTTTTTTTTTAACCCGTCACAATTTTCACTTCAATGCTTGAAATCTAAAGATGGTTTTCTTTTTCCCTCCGAGAGATCGATGATCTCTAAGAGCTTGATCACGCAAGTAGCTATAGTTTTTCTACTCTCGAAGCAAGTCCTGCATTTCATAAGAATGTTCCCTCTTTTTTCTCTACTTTAGAATCTCGCAGATCAGATACTATAATTCATGAATTCACACCTCCCGAGTCACGAAATGGCAAATTCGTTTAAAATTTTCACTCAAAGCAGTAACCCGGGTAAAATCTTTCAACTCATGATTAGACGTCATCAGGGTTTCGTGCCTCAGTGTTCGCCAAACCAAAATTTTTACTTTTACAGCCCCGAGGGCCGAGGACATGAGGTCTCTTGATAACCCAGGTCAAGGATTAAAGGCAAAAAGCTAACCGTGGTAAAAGTTGTTCTCGGCATTTCGTCACTCGGCACTATCTTTTTCAAAAGTTACAGCTTCTGAACCCCGACCCATGAAGTCATGATGTAATTATAACATGATTAATTAATCACTTAATCCAAGATTATCTTCCCCTTAATTAAACCTTGTTATTGCGATCTCGCGGTTTCGCAACTCGGCATGTAAATCCCCTAGAAACTTATCCTCAAAGTTCCGAGTTGCGATATGGAGAATAAAATGATTATAAAATAAATCAAGCCCCAAATCGTGATTACCTTTAATTAAACCAAAATCGGTCCTCGCGGTCTCAGGAGTTGGAGACTCAAAATGTTAACAGAAAATTCATGATATAACGAATAGCGAGAAATTGATTAACATGGCGAGATTTGGATTAATTAAGTTAAATCAAGACTTATCCCACGTTTTGATGCTTGCACGATTCTCTAAGAAGCCTTTTCACTCCATATGCCAACTAACTTTTAAACCGCCAAAATTTATGGCATTAATGGGGAAATAGGGTAAATCTATGTGTAAGATCGGATTTTTACGGCATAAATTTATTTCTAATTTTGAATTGACAGGTTGGTTTTGAAAGGTACCAAGTTTTTCAAATATATGTAAGAGCTGCAATTCATTGCAACAAATGCATTTTCATAGCACGCAGAGCTCATCACTTCTGAGTGAACTTACTTCTGTATGTATACGCAGTTCTATCGCAGAAGAGCTAAAATGCCAGCGTCGGCCATGGCTCCATGGAAAGTAGCAAAGGAGAATGTTGAGGTCGCAGGACAAGTCTTAGATAATGTCTCCGATACTTCACCCCAAATTGTCGACTTGGTCCCTAACTGGTCATTTGTTTCAGACATTCTGCAATCAGAATTGGTGGATTATTCAGACGACTCCGACGATAATGAAAAAGATGATCTAAACACCAAGTACAAAATAGTCGTCCAATCCGAAATGCACAGAGTAGCAGCCCGACCACGGTTGCTTCCTTATTATGACATGGTCTGATGGGCATTGGATCATGTGGACGTACCGACCAGGACTATCATGAATGAGCAGGGAGTCACTATAGGGACTTTTAGGCCTGAGCATCTGCAAACCATGTACAAGCTACCTGCGACATCCGAATACACATATGGCGTTGAGTTCCTGGAGGAATTCAAGGAGAAGGAGTGCACTCAGTATGATAAAACCATGTCTGGTTTGATAAAGGATTGGGTTTCGCACACCGCGAAGTTCAGAGCTAATGACCAAGGCGTTTATTCAATCACTTCATTGGAACCGCAGTATACATATGTGGCCATGATGACATGCTGGTTATATGGGAGAGAAGACACATCGCATTTTTACCTTGCATGGGTGCCTCTAATGTTTCAGGTTGCAGAATGTTGCTCTTTTAACTGGGCAAGGATGCTTTCGGATAGCGTGGCCAATCGGGTCACAGAGTATCGGGAGCAGAAGGAGAGTGGGAAGGCGTCATCGTTCTTCATGTCCGCATACATTATGGATGCAATCTGTTCTATGAAACCATTTCCATTAATGAGCTGGGGCTGGACTCCAGTCGAAGACAAACCCATACATGTATACCATGAAAAGCTATGGGAAAACAAAGCAGAGCAGTTCACATATGAAATTTTTAACTGGGTGATGGTGCCCCTGCATATCACCATTTTTGGTCACCCGCCACCTCGTATCTCGGACAACATTGTGACAAATTTGAGCAGCATAGCGGACTGGTACGTGGAGGCCGAGTTTTCATACCTCAGAGTTTTTGGGGCCTCTGTTCCCCCGCATGCGCTGCCATTGTTCATTCCTGACAAGATGGCTTGTCGCGAGGTCGCCCGACAGACAGTAATTGGTGGTGTAAGTAAAGAGCTCAAAGGATATTCGAAGAAGGTGTGGCCATCTTTCCCCATTCATTTAAATTCTTATTCTTTATTAGATTTCGGGCATGCCAAAGCCGAGGTCGCTGCCCTAGAAGACCTAAATTTGGTCTCCATCGAATACAAGAAGCACGATCCACAGAGGGTTGTGAGCAATCATTTGGCAAATTGTGGGCTAAAAAGATTTGATCATGAGAATTCACCCCCAGATGATGTTTTCCGAGGAGCGAGGTCCTATGAGAAAATTCTAATCCGGATTCAATCCTTGGCGCCCGAGGATAGAGCCGAGGTATTGAAATTTCAGGGACACCGACGTAGCTGTCTCCCCACTGTACTGTGCGGTGAGGGTCCAAGTATTTCGGAAACAAAACAAAAGGATGTTGAAGGTTCTAAAGATGCAACTCCTGACCAGGGAAAACACCAGGACAAGGAGTAACAAACAAAGAATCTAGAAGCAGAGGCAAAGACTTCGGACCCACCAAAGAAACATTATCCAGAGACCGAGATAAAGACCCCAGAACCACCAAAGAAGCAGAACCCGGTTGACACCCCAGGAAAATCGGCGAAATAGATTGGAGCACCCATCACATCTGTCACCCCTTTGCAGTCGACACAGGGAAATATAGAAGAAGGATGGATATTCAATGAGGAGCTGAGGCCCATAAAAGCAGAAGAACTCCCTTCGAATGAGTTTTTCTTTGATAAAAAGAGAAAAGCAGTCGTAAAAAGAGAATTCTACCAGGAAGGAGAGTCGACTGCCAAAAAGTATAAAGTTATGACAGATGGAAAAGATAAAAAGAACAAGCAATTCGCCACTGAAAGAAATAGTAGGGACGCTAGGAGCATATGCCTCAGCAAATCAATTCTCGGTCGGACTTTTGAAGAACCAACTTAAAAGAAAGAATCGCCTAATCAGGACTCTTGAAGCCAGATTGGCCACAGCCACTGAGAATGCTAAAGGTCAGGAGAGCATGGAAATAGAACATGCTAGAGTGGCCAACAAAAATGAAATAGAGGTGCTCAAGGGTAAGCTTGAGCAAGAACAGTTGGTGGTCTGGGCTGGTCGAGCGCAGGCGAGCCAACAGAGAATTCTGATTGAACAACTGCAGGCTCGGGTAGAGATCACCGAGAGCAGAATGATAGACGTCGGGATATTTAAATCCCAAGCTATTGAGATTCGGAGCAAAATCTCTTCAACACAGCAGAATTTTCTCACCAAGGTGGGAGCGATCCGGGGAAACTGTCTGTTGATAAATCAGGTTTCCGAGAACCTATCGGCCAGAGAAAGGGAGGCAAGAGCAGCTCGGGTCGCCTTCCAGGAGGCGGTAATAGCCTTGAACAACTGGGTTTCAGCGGGTACTCCCAGGTTCACCATTTCGGAGAAAACCCGATGGAATATTCTATTGAAGGACTGGGAGCACAACATCGCCTTGGGCAAGGAGCAAGCCCAAAAAGTAACCAATTCCATCGAAGAAGCTTTTAATTCTATAGACGATGAGCTGCTGGGCATTGACAGTGGAGGCAATTCCGAAGTGTTGATGCAAATGAATGTGGAACAGATCTCACTTGATCTGAAAGATAAGGAAGAAGGAGATTCGGCTGATATCTCTCAGATGAATATGGTGGACATAGTCCAAGTTGATGAGTACATGATCAAACCTAGCGTGCAACTAAGTGCCCTCGACATCATCGACTCACAAATGGAAGACATGTTGCAGCAGTTAGCTCGAGAATGTTACTTCATCAAGGCTATTTGTCAAGCAGAACCATAATGGCTCATATCCTAGCTAGTGGAAAGATGTATCGCCTGCACCGAGTCTGCGCGACGACAAACACCTGGCACCAAGTGAAGACAGAATAGGCGAAATGGAGCGATTGCTCTCTTCTCGGTCATAACCGAAATTTTGCGACTATTGAGATTCTATCTGCTTTGTAAAAATTGTATAAATATATCCCCTAAACAAATAAACAGGGCTGGACCTTTTTGAGTCATTTGTAATAGAGTTTTTACATTGTGAGTTAATACAAGCAGATTTGGAGATTCTCAATTTCGTCACTTCTGTATTACAAGTTTGCTTCCTTGTATCTCATTTTTTCATTTCAATTCATATTCATAATTGATGTGCTTCGTTATACTTTAGTACGAACACTACTATAACGAATGAATTTGGGTTTTCTGTAATTGTTTATTGTCTTTCCTCTGCACCAGCTATCAACGGGTGTAAGACCAATCTGCATTTTCGGAATTCTACATATTTTCTTTGTTACATCAATTATTTCCTTACTAATTTCCTCCTCTATTATATGTGAGATTTCTCTTTGACAGGAGCCTTGCGTTATATACAGCTAAATGTTTTTCTCCCACTTCACACCTTTTATTAAAATATAATACAGTTATAGGAACGAGCCTTAGATTTGCATACACTTACTATTTCTGCAATCGTAAGTTCTCTTTATACGACCAACTGAGACAACACTTAATCTCTTTTAAAGTCTTTCCTACCTTTACTATTCCCCCATGACAGTTCCTGTACCAACTCAACCTAACGTTGACCCCGGACTACTGAATCAAACACACATTTCCTTAAACCTCTTCGACACAATTCTTAAAACGACAACTAACCGGGCTGAACTCGAACAATCATGGGCAACCATTGAACGAGATATAACTATCCAGGAACAGTTGGAAGCCAGACAACTCCAACGTAGAAATCGTCCTTAGTTTCCTTCTCCGAAGGTTGACGTTTCTCCCTTCTCCATCTTTTAATCACTTTCGGATGCCTTGACACTATACTTTTAAGCCTTAAGTACAGACTCAGGAACAACAATCACAATAAATATGACCAACATTTGTTGTCGCATGAGTGACAAAGAAGGGATATTGCCACAAGAGCGACAAAGAAGGGATATCGTCACAAGAGAGACAAAGAAGTGATCTCATCACAAGAGTGACAAAGAAGGGATATCCCTTCAAGAGTGACAAATAAGGGATATTGTCGCAAGAGAGACAAAGAATGGAATTCGTCAGCACGAGAGACAAGGAAAGGATATCGTCGCAAGAGAGACGAATGTAAAGATTCTTGCAATGAATTAGATATACTATCGACAAAAAAATTTCATTGATAGTATAGCTAATTTTTCGCAAGAATATTTACATTCATCGCAATAGCAAAAACATATATTTATTTATAAAAAAAAATCATGTCCTTGAAATCAAGAATTTGTGATCAAAATTAGTTGAGAGCTTTACATCCATTGATATCAGTTCAAGTGTGTAACATTAGACCGTTGTTTGCGATCAAAATAGTCTGAACTTTGATATGTATGTCACATGTTCAAATATCATGATATCTATTACAAACTAATGATATCATGAAATGGAACTTCATGTTTTCTCTTAGTTGGAAATTACAAAGTTACTAACATGAAGAAAATAAATTTTCTCCTAGAAACACCAAGATATTTTTTTTAAGTACCTTTCTAAGCCTCTATTGGAATAAAGGGGATATATTTCATCTCCTACATTATAAGAGATATTAATGAAACTTGTAATCCATATGCTATGTCAATTTCTCCCAAATTGTCATCCATGTTTATGTTAATGTCTCTATAATAGCTCTCACGTGAAAGAAATGATGAATTTATGGGAGTACCCGCTATATTTGTTTAGGGTTACTTTCTCATATCTTTTCTTAAGAACATAACAATTGGTGTTGAGTAAAAAGTGGGAGTATGATACATGGGTCCATAAGGAAACAACACAGTGGTGATCCAAATACAACAATTATAATCATGATATGGAAAGATAAAACTTCTATGTTCAATGTATACTATGTATGCAGTGAAAGCCATGATGCTAATATTATATTCATTTTATGTTTTTTCTCGAAGGGATGGCCTATCATTTGAAGTGAAAATGACACATTCAAGTTAAGGACATTTTTATGTGAAACCAATGGTTATAATCTAGTTAATTCTACTTGATATGGATGCATGTCATATATTATGTGGGCCTTTGAGGACTACACTAAACATGTTTTCATTAGAACAAAATCCACTGGCCTTCAAACAAACATTAGTGCTTGATTATTTTTCATTTCTATATATATCCATTGTTGGATTTTGCAAAGATGTGCTACAATGGTTTGAACAAATGGTAGGCAAATCTTGTTGTCACTTGTGGA
>SNQJ01S0011584.1:13941-58271 GCA_010110895.2 Picea sitchensis
AATATTAGAGAAAAAACATATTATATGTTTTCTCTAATATTACCCACCGCTCGCACCCTCATTATGAAATATGGGGTTGGGGGTTAATATTAGAGAAAAAATATTATATGTTTTATCTAATATTACATGTCATCCCCACCCTCATTAATGTTTTCTCTAATATTACTTCTGACCCCCACCCTCATTATGAAATATTAGAGAAAACATATTATGTTTTCTCTAATATACCCGCCACCCCCACCCATTATGAGGGTGGATGTTACACATTATTTTGGTTACCCCAGTGATCCACTGACAATATGTGTTAATGTTCCCTGAAAAGGCGGATACACCCACTGTGTGGCATTGGTAATGCCTAGGAATATCATCTATAGAGGCATCCAGGATATTCACTGTAAGTCCCTCCATATTTTGTTATATGGTCTTGAAATGAGAGGCAGCTACTCCTGCTACGACACCTATCTCCCCTCTCCTTTGGATAGGGGATGAACCTGGAGGACGATAAGGTCCCACATCCGCATCATCAAAGAGCACTCGATTAGTCATCGGATAAACAACATAAAAAACATTTTATATCATTAAAAATAACAAAAACATTATATAAACAAAATGTCCTTCTTACCTGTTCCCCCCTACTAGGAACCTTCAGAAAGAGCTAGTCCTGGATCTCCACAAAAATATAACCCAGTGTAGGCATAATCATCGACCATGAGAATTTGAGTCCTCGGCCACTCGAAGAAGATGTCATTATACATGACGATGTGACTGCCTCCATGTTGGGACATGAGGTCTACCCACCTCTTCATTCTCGGATCCTATGGAGCATGTATACCCCACTCTACCTGTAAGAATAAAACTAGGACCCTCTCTAGGAAGAAGGATACCAAAATAGACCTGTATACTAACTATTTCAACCCACCACTTCTGCACTTGGTAATTTGTTTCTTCATACTTTTAAGGACCCCTTCGCACTAGTTGAAGACTCGGGGCTCCATACACTCCAATGCATACTGAAAATGTCTCTGCAAAGCCATGTGGGGAGCTACACTCCCTACCATGCACGTAATAGTATAGAAGATAGTCCGTAGAGGCAAGTCTCGAACATCCCTGATAGTGACCTTACCGCTATGTTTCTGGGTACCTGGCACACAATGTTGACTGATATAGTGGTTCATAGGCTCACCCCACCCCTAGTACCTGTAAGTGTCACCCGTGATCCACAATGAGATAGTCTTGTTAGGAAATAGATATCCTCGATATCTATGGTGAGTGTGTGGGAACCCACATGAAATTCATGCTCATTCACATCGCACGTGTGAACCAAGTACTCAAGTAGTCTTAGTTGGGCCCTCATGCCCTGAATCTTGAAGAATTTTAATAACCCACACTGTCAAAGGGACATAAATATTCTCGGGTCATTCCTGGCGAAGTAATCTTCTCATCCATCTCTCTTACACACTATATAAAGAGGGATCTCTCATGGAAAAGGCTAAGGTTGAATAGGCTAAGAATTGTATGGAGAATTCTACTTCAGATTATGCTTGAGAGATTCATTTTAGTTCATCAAGTCGGATTATGGATCTTCTTCATTCGAGGCTTTGGAGAAAATGTGTGTGTGTTGGAGCAAAGGGCCATTGAAAGGGGACCTTGCGACATCAAGGCTTTGGTTGTATTCTCCACTTTCTATTTAATATGATACAGCGATATGTTTCTTTCCCATAAAACTAGTCTTGTTTTATTGTATGATTCCTTGATCACATACATAAGTTCTTGTTGTGTATATTATGTTGCTTTCACTTTGGTTGGTTTGTGTTCCCTTGTAGGTTCAATATCACAGGAGCGTTGGAACGGAACTAGGATGGAAATGGCAAGATGAAATGACATTTAAAAGGTATGTTGTCTATCTCTTGTTAGCTAATAAACTCAATAATTAGAGCCTAGGGAAAGTCTTATATTCTGTTATGTTTTATTCTAGTTTCAAGTGGAACTAGGGAGATCTGTTTGTGTCCACACTTACCGATTAGTCCAATAACAAAATTGGTGACCATATTGGGGATACATCTTTCTTTTTTTTTCTTTATTATTTGCTTTTATCCTGCCTTCTTTTGGTCAAATTCGTTCTCTGAGTCTGTGGGTGATCCATTTGGATTCCCTAGGTCTGAAAGTTCAATTAGATTTTTTGTCTTTCTTCCACTTTCTCCTTAGTTACAGAGATATTCACACTATACTATATTGACATATTGCGACGACCCTCTGACGTCAGACCCTGCTTGTATAGACTAGTGCATCGACGTCGCACTGTGTCCTATGGGTAGCCTGCGACGACCTTAGCTCGTCGCACGGTGCCCCACTATCAGCCTACGACGATTCCTATAGGAATTGTTGAAGTGAACCAATTTGTTTTTTTTCACCTAGTTTTGCCTGAATCACCTGGGATGAACTTCTGATACCAATGTTTGATTAATTTATGATTTTAAAGCTTGCATTTGATTGGTTTTAAGGGATTGAAAGTCTTTCTTTGTAATTTTGCAAGTTTTTGCTTTTGATTCTTGTCGCAGGGGTATAATCTGTGGATCTTGATATGAGTGTTTGTTTGACAAAGGGTCTTCGATTTATTTGAGATTTTGGATTGATTTTACTTTCCAGATTGTTTATTGACTGAGAGACATTTTTGTTTGCATTCAACTAAAGGCTTTCTAATCATTTTCATTTTTTTCTATATTATGAGTTTGATTTGGGAATTGAGTTGAGAATGTCTTGATTTTCTTGCATTACGTTTTCTTTTATTCATTATATCTCTGATCTGATTTGAGAAAGAAATAACTGAAATCACTTCTTCTTTTTAGTAATTGTTCACAAGAAAATTCTTGCATTCAAAATACTTGTTAAGAGAGAAGTTTGAAAATTTTGTAGTTTATAATTGTTTGGGATTTTGTTCATTCGAGAATTGAGAAATTGTACTTCATAGCTTTGGAACTTCAAAAAGAGATACCTTCTCCCTATTGTAATTAGATTTCATTGAATTGAAAGATTGCACATTCATATATTCTTATATTTTATTGGGTCAAGGTCACATACTTCATCAGTTTCACTCCCATCTCCCTTTTGAGTAAACAACAACCTTTAAAATACAACGTAATTTTAAAAATTATTAGCAACTTTTATTTTCTAGAAATTCTTTTCAGCAACATTAGCTAGGATAGAGCATTGCAATAGGTTGTAAGACACACTCTCCAAAGAATCAAAACATACAATAGTATCTTTTGATAGGGAGAGTTCAAATCCACTTGCTACATTTTGTCCTGGGAAGCCCTTCTAACACAAGGGTCAATCATGAGGTTGCATTAGGACTGGCAGAGTTACTCACCCTGCTTTTTCGGTCTTAGTGTATAGATTGTGCGTATTATTGGGGGTCACTTGAGGTTATACCCACGATTATGTGTGGGAGATTCTCGAGTTGATTTCAGCCTAGATACCCTGCCTTTGCTCATGGATCAAACTGTCGATTGTTTCCCTAGGAATCATTGTCGTAATTGGTAACCTTAGTAGCCTATTGCTTTAGAGTCTTTATAGGAGGTGATTGTGGAGGGGCAAGTATTCACAGTACCTGGAATCGATGTTGGCTAAACTCACTCAAGCTCCTTGGAGGGTATACCCATGATTATGTGTAGGAGCTTGCACCAGGGTGTAAGTCCGTTAAGAAGGTCGTCAACGTAAATTTTCCACCCGCTTTATCCCAGCCCCTTCTTGTCTTTATTTTGTGACATTGGATTTCATCACCAACTAGTGACTTCGAAATAAGAAGGTTTGTTTGCTTGGTTTGATTTATAAATTTTATTAGTGAGTGTTGTTTGTTTCTCTAGCTGTCCATAGATTTGTTTCGTTCTTTATTTGGTTTGGCCAACATCGACCTTCATCGTTCACGTAGGATGCAAGGGCTACCCATGAAATATCTAGAAGGTTACCTCCCTTTTCTTCCTAACTCACCAAAAGGATCTCCTGAGGGAGCAATCAATAACGAAGTATCTTTTGAGGTTGGAAGTTCACACTCTTTAGAGGGATTCAAAATTGTTTCAGATTCTTTAGAGGCATTCAGACTTCCCCCCAAATCTGTTATTGAGTATTAGACAAGATGCACATTTGCTCTGAATGAACTCATCAAAATAAATTGTTGTTGTTGATAATACTGAAGTACCTACCAAACCTAATGCAGGACCTGGAATAGATTATCCACTTTTTCAAAGTGAATCATTTAGAACCCTGGCTCACGTTGTTGGATTTTTTAATCCTAGCTCTGCCCCTTCTTCAGTGTGCAATATTTTTGGTGCATTAGGAACGAGTTCTAATCAACCTATGGCATCGCAAATGGATGAGACGTTCGTTACCTATACATTACCTTTAGATCATTTTACTGGCATGACCAGTAATGTCATCACAGTTTCAGACCAATTGTTGGTTGGTTCTCACTCAATTCTTCCACTTCAGATGTCCCATTCTACTATGGTCCCACAATCTATGACTATTTCTACCCAAAATGTGGTTATCACTCAAGCTCCTATTGGAACATCACTTCTTCTTAGACCAAATCCATCACTTCCCCTTGGATATAATTCTTTGAACACTTCCATTGATATTCCTACTCAGAATCCATCTGGAGGGTCTAGACTTTTTGTTCCTCCTAGGTATAATGTCGCTCGTCAATGTTTTCTTACACCTACCCAAGTTCTCTCTGGGCGGCCTTATGTTCCTCCACCTTTTTTGGGAGTATCTAATTGTTCTATCCCTAGTGGCTCCAATCCAGTTGGAGGCACCAGTCATTTCTTCACTTCTGGTTTTCAGATTCATGTTGGAGGCCAACCTCAAGTTGGAGGGAAACCTCAAGTTGGAGGCCATAACCCAGTTTATGGACAAAATATACCTATGTTACAATATCAACCTTGGAATCTTCCTTTCCAAGGGAATCAACAACCGCCTAGGGGGACACATCTTAAAGTTAATTATTTTGTACCCCCTAATCTCGTTCAATCATATCCAGGTTCTGTGAATCCTACTTGGGGTCAAAAATTTTAGTCTAATGTTCCTTTCCAAGGGAACATACCTAATATTAATCAAAACCCTCCACAACCGAATCTTTCAGGATTGTCTTACTATCTACAGACTTCTTATGGTCCTATTGGTATACTCATGGGACATCCTCCTCAAAAATACCAATTTCCTCAAGTGAATAGACAGTTTATTTTCTTTCCACTTTGGATTTACCGGATTTATCTAGGATTTTGAATGATCCTATTTTTCCTTCTCCTTATTGGTCGGTCATACTAGCCAAATTACCGTCTAGCATTCCTAAGTTTGGTGATTGATCCGGAGAAGACCCAAATAATCACGTTATGACTTTCCATCTTTGGTGTTCTTCCAAATCATTAATGGATGACTCTATAATATTATGAATTTTGCAACGAACTCTCACGGGGTCAGAAACCAAATAGTACATTGAGTTACCACGAGTTTTCTTTAATGAATTTAATCCCCTAGCCATGGATTTCTTAACGCATTATCAATTTCCAATTCGATATGAGACAGGAACTCAAATTTTGAGTTATTTTAAACAATCTTCTTCCACTCATATTTCTGATCACATCCATGGGTGGAGGAGGAGAAGACACTTAATCAAAGTTCCCCTTCCTTATCAACTATTGGCTAAGTGGTTTACCAAATAATTCATTGGGCCTATATCCCATGATGTTTCCATGGGCGGTGTCATCACTGAAGAGCAGACGATTAGTCGTTCTCAATATCTAGATATCGTTTATTCACAAACGGGCACACTTTACGACTTGATCCCTGATTTTCCTTGTCCTTCTACGAATCCTACCCCAACAACTCTAGTAGATTCTCATGTTGTTGATGGCGTGATTGTCACCTTTCATGATGAGACTCAATCTACACATGTCAGTCATACTAATCCCAAGTCTACCACTTCTAATGTACAAAATACTCCTACTCCTATTCCTTTTCCCGGTAAAACTTTTTAAGTTAATTCGGTTCAATCTACGCCTACCGGTAAAAATCAAAATAAAAATAAAGGGAAGGGTAAGAATAAGGAGGATAAAATACTAATCAACAATTTGAGAAGCCCAAAACGCATCTCATTGATCAGAAGGACAAATGTAAACCTCGTTACCCTTGCCTTATTTTTGGTGACGATCATTATACGAAAGATTGTCCATGACGCGTTGAAGTTACTAAGTTCCTACAAGGAACCGGGAAGCCTTATACACATTATGTCTTGTCACAACCATTTCCTTCTCAGCAGCAAGCCCAATTGGTCATTCACGACCAACCCTCTCTCTCTACCTCATCTTATGTCCTTATGTGTACTAGTGACTCCAAGAAGAATGAAGTTGCAGTTTCAACTCGAGCCAAAGATTATTCTCCATTGAAACAGAAAGTTGATGATATACCACCTCCGTTGGTTCAACATCCTCCCCCAAATTCACCTCCAAACGGTCCTCTTCATCTCGAACGATCAGAACTAGATGCAGTTATTTGTCCTCCTCCCAAGGGCGTTGTTTGAAAGTCTTCATTCAATCCTCACGCACTTGTTGCCCAAAAATATAGTATTGTAGAAGACCTTGCGCAAGAACCCTCTACGATGTCGACTCTCGAAGTCCTTCAAAGTTGTCCTACTCAACATAAGGCATTGTTAAAGGCTATTGGTGGAATTGATCCTACCGATACTAATTTAATAATCTTTGACTTGGAAGATCATATTCCAAGACTTCCTCCTCAATTAGTGTTTCAGATACAAGTTGTTATGGAAAATAAGAATATATGTCGAACTGTTATTGATGAAGGAGCCTCAACTCGCGTTATGTCTGTTACTTGTTGGAAAACTATTGGCTCTCCTACCCTTACCGAGTTGCACAATACTCTTAAGGCCTTCAATGGTACAGGGTTTAAACCTTATGGTGTTATTCCTTCATTGTATATTACATTAGAAGGTAAATCGGTCAATGTCGAGGTTGAGGTATTTGATGCACCTCTTGATTATAACCTTCTAATTGGTCATAGCTGGATTGATTCCATGCGAGCAGTTGTGTCTACCCTTTTTCCATGTGTTACAGTTCATGCACCAAGGAAAGGTTGTTATTTTCGACCAACTGGCCTTCTTTAATTCCAATTCCCATACTAGCAACGTGCCTTTTATCTCGAAGACACCTCCCGGTTATGAGAATGTTGGCGTGGGTCTTTTAAAAGATTCCACCTTGATGGGTACTTTCCCTATTCCACCACCTGATATTCCTCCTCCTTTTGTAGCTTCAATTAACATGATCTCAATCGGTGTTCGTGAAACCCCTAAGTCATATAACCCATGGATAGTACCTAGCTCTTGTGATTTTCTTCGTTACGGCAACCGAATGCCTTTAAGTCCGGTCAAATCAGCTTATCAAGCTATTCAATCGACAACTCCTTCTCCTCCTTCTCTCTGTGATACATCTCCTTATATGTTTCACGTGATCTTTCCTACCGATGATATGATCATGTCAGTCATGTCTATGGAATATACTCCATGGGATGATGGGCATCATTGTTCTATTCTCTTCCTAGAACGCGATACCATAGAGAGCTACCAATGGATTTTGAATTTGTTGACCGTTGTTGTTATTTCTTTTGTTCCCGAATCAACACAGGATGTTTTGTATGAAGGGAACTTGAGTAATATTTCACCTATCATTCCTCTTGACATATAAATTAAACCCGGAGTCATGGAAAATGTTCATACCGATGCCTCTTTTTCTATTGATGAGGTTTTCACTTATAAATCCCCTTTTCAAAAGTTTCACGGCGTTTTCACCTGGAGTTATGAAGAAATGTTAGGTATTGATCCTAATATTGTTGTGCACAAGATTAAGACTTATCTGGATGCTAAACCCGTTTGGAAGAGACTTCGCCCAGTACATCCATGTAAAGATGTTGCTATCAATCTTGAAGTTGAAAAACTTCTTAAGGTTGGCTTTGTCTATCCTATGGATTTGACCGATTGGGTATCCAATATTGTTCCGGTAAACAATAAACAAGGAACGATCTGCGTTTGTGTAGATTATATGGATATAAATAAATCTTGTCCCAAGGACAATTATCTAACCCCTTTCTTTGACCATATCGTTGATGACTGTGCCGGGAGTGAAATCTTCTCCTTGATGGACTGTTTCTCCAGCTATAATCAAATCAATATTTTACCAGTGGATCAACACAAGAATGCTTTTATTTTCCCTTGGGGAACCTTCGCCTATCAGAAACTACCCTTTGGTCTCAAAAATGTTGGTGCAACTTTTCAGTGCGCTATTTCTTACGCTTTTCATGACATTAATAACATTGTACAACCCTATCTAGACAATCTATCGGCACATTCCATGCATCGTCAATATCACCTGGCACATTTGTGGGCCATTTTCCTATGTTGTCTTTATTATCGCATATGTTTGAATCCACACAAATGTGTTTTTTGTGTGGAATCCGACCGACTTCTTGGTTTTATTGTGTCTATACATGGGATTCAGGTAGACCCCTTGAAGGTTGAGGCTATTCTTAATCTACCTGCTCCTTCCATGCTACACCAACTCCAAAGTTTGTAAGAGACGGAAAAAAATTTGCATCGATTCATTCCCAATTACGCTGAATTAAAAAAAGGATTTACTTGGATCCTCAAGAAAGGTTTTGTATGGGACGATACTACAAACAAATATTTTGAGGCTTTGAAACTCCCCTTAACCCATACCCCACTATTGTTTCCATCTGACTATAGCCACGATTATTTCCTATACTTAGTTTCTTTGGACTCTACCATTGCTATGGTTTTAGTCCAAGAGGATGATTCACATGATGAACATGTGATATACTATTTGAGTCGGAGTCTCACGACTACTAAAACCAAATACCTACATGTGGAGAAATTGGCCTTGGGAGATGTTCAAGTTGTTCAATGTTTTCATCACTACATCTTATTACGCAAAACAACAATTATTTTCGATTGCAACCCCATGCAACATATCCTTTCTCGGAAATTGTTGGGGGGAAAGTACTCTAAATGGATAGTTATTCTCCAACAGTTTTATTTGGAGTTCGAACACACCAATTCAAAGAAGTCTTTGGTTTTTTCCAAATTGATATGTGACCTTCCCTCTACTGAGACAAACAATGTGGTAGAGGATTCCTTACCTGACAAATCCGTCTTTCTAATCAATTATGATGACATATGGTACAGAGATATTATCATCTATCTCCAAACCCAAACTTTTTGGCCTGATGTTTCTAGTACAAATCATCGTCGTATACGATATCAACCCCATCAATATATTATCATTGGTGATCCCCTTTACCGTTGTGGTATTGATTCCATCTTTAGACGATGTCTCACCTACAATGAAGATGAGAAATCTTTGAATGATTGTCACTCTGGAGCATTTGGTGGTCATATATTTGGGTATGCCACTGCCCAAAAGATCTTACGAGCTGGTTATTTTTGGCCTTCGTTGTTTAAGGATTGCATTACTGTCATCCAAAAATTCCACGCTTGTCAAACCTACTGTTGCACCTTGACCAAGTTTTGGGAGTTACTTGGTCATGTTTGACCATTTTGGGACTTCAACAGCCTATCGAAGGAGGAGCACAAGGTGAAGTGGAGATTGTGAATTCTTGACCCTTTTTGGGTCCTTTTTGGGTTTATGGGATAATGTAACAGGAATGGGATGTCAACCCATGGGTTTATCCATGTTTAGGCCTATTTTGTATAAATAGATGCCTAGGCTAGATAGAGGTAGTAGTGCATCTATGTGATGTAGGCTAAGTGCCAAGAGTTGGATTTGTGTGATCAAGGCTTTGTGCATTATGTGTAAGAATTGCAAAGCTGAGTGCAAGTCCCTGTGAGAGACTGTAGAAGGCTTAGTGTTGTAATGCAAGGAAGAAGGATCTAGCGAGTTGCACAGATATTTGGTCCTATGCAGAGTAAGGGATTGAAGGCTCTGTGATTCTAATCGATTAATTAAGACTATAAATAAGAAGATTTGGTGGACGTAGCCCCAAGGTGGGGGTGAACCAAGTAATCATTGTTTTATGTGTTTTGTGCTTTTTCTTGATGTGTTCATATGTTACTTGCTAAGTGATTTGATATGTTTAGATAGATCTATTCATGCTTGGTGCTTATTATCTATGAGAATGTTAGATATGATCTAGATATTCATGCTCAGTGCTTGATATGCTCATTCTGATCCATCTATATATGCTAAGTGCTTGAATATTGTATATTAGTGTGAATTCTGTGAAGTTCAGTCTTGTAAGAGAAGTGATTATTGACTATATATTGAAGAACTAACGGTGCTAAGTGATTTATTAAGTAGTACAATCACATATATGTGTGCCGGATAAGGTTGCAGACACTTGAGTCCTGCAACCACCCCTGCCTCTACCTTGGGTGAGACTTCATCTTCTTCGCAGGTGTTACCGAAAGGGTCGGTAGTTAGGGCTTTGTTGGTGTGTTGTTGTAGCGTTGAACCCTGGGTCTTCCCCTGTGCCAACAAATGGTTAGGTTGTCGAGACATGAAACTGTGATTGCTGGGAACTGAGAAAGAGGAAGCTTTATGCAAAGATTCATCCTGAAATTGTGAAGTCTTTGTGTGTAGATATGTGCCCTAGTGTGCAGTATTCTACTTGATCTGTAAAGATCTGTGCTAAAGGAGAGAAATTCAGATCTGAAAGAAAGAAGCCCGATCTGCAGAAAAGAGGTCAAATCTAAAGAAAATAAGAAAGAAAGGTAAAAGTGGAAATTTCTAACTAAAAGAGGTAAGATTTGCAAGATTTGTGCTCTGATAAACATAAGAATAGTTAAAAGTTTTAAGATCTAAAAGCTTTGTGCCCTATAGAAGTAAGATAAGTGGAAATTTTTTATTCTAGAGTATGGATCTATGTCTGGTTAATAGAGTCAGTCCTAGTTTGAAATATAGGTCATTGGTAGATTAAAGAAGGTTTGATGTGAGTAGATCTGGTAAAAATAGTGAAAGATATATTATACCTATGCATAGAAAGAATGTTTGGACTAACAAATAGATGCAGGATCCTAGAAATAATTTGTTGCAGGTTAGCTCCCATGATCCTAGTGCACAGTACAGAAGAATATGGGGATCATTTAAAAGGAAGAGAGGATTAACCCTCTATTACAGTTGTAGAAGACCGGGACATCTTGCTAAGGAATGCCTTGGTGGAATACCTAGTTGTCTTTGATGTAAATATCTATACCATGAAGTATTGGATTGACCTAGAATGATTGCTAAGCTCGAAAGAATGAATATGAATCAAGAAAACCATAAGGCGGATCCAGAACCTATGGACAAACCTCAGAAAGAACCAGATAAAGCATTGTTATAGATGAGAGAAACCCTGAATGACCACCGACATGTCAACTTATCAGAGATCTTAAAAGAAAGGGAATGCATCGAAGAAATAATAGGAGACTTCGACATTCACTGTGTTCTGGATGAGGAAACACATGTGAATATTATACCAGAGAGAACCTGGGAAGCTATAGGAAGGCCTGCTATGATCCCTTCACTAGGAGGAATAGGTTTATTCAGAGGAAAGCTAGTAAACCTATGTGGAAGGCTCGCTCGGATACCTATGACTATCAATGGAACTTCGACAGAAGAAGACTTTGAGATTATTAAATTTGTTGAAAACAACGCCCCGTTTACCATGTTAATAGGAAAACCTTGGATTGGTAGAGATAAATCCAGACAGAATGAAGAAGAAGTTTTGGAACAGAAGAAGCAAGAGTTAAAAAACTTTATGACCAGGAGGATCACACACTTGATTAACGAACAGGAGAGCAGATCGCAGATATTTAATGTTAGCAACCTGGATGTCAAAGCTAAGAGAACACTAGAGGATCCATAGAAGATTAAATTACATATCCCAAACAAAGAAGAAGTATTATCCAAGAACCCTAGGAAATAATTTCAACAGTGAGAAGTAACTAAGACCAAAGAAGATAAGAATCAGAATGAGAAAAGCACTACCAAGACGAATCTCACTGGAAATAAGGGTAGAAAGTTAAGAAAGAAAGGGTCTAAGACTGAAAGGTTACATGAGGTTATAGAAGAGACCTCACAGAAAGAAAAATTGCAGAATTGGAGCTTCACCAAGATATCAGAACAGTGACGCATGGCACTTCGTCATGGTGAAGAAATATAGCTGTTGGGGCCGATATATCCATTCGACTTCGGCTTCGAACAAGCAGAAAAGCAATAAAGGTTCATCACCAGACCGTTGGACCATGCCATAACTGGAATCGCAGCTCCAAGACAGGCGTGGTTGAAGGCCCTGTCAGCTATAGACAGAATGAAGAGGTCTCACGAACAACGTACAACTCAGCAACAGATCCATATGATTCAAAGCAAAGTGATGGAAGTCACTCAATGACTTCAACCTATGAAAGATAAGGCATGTTTGTTGTTTATAGAGGTCAAGAGCCAAGGAGCAGAGCTAGAACAGGTCATCCTCACAGCAAAACAATGCCTAGAAGGGCCAGTGAATGATGCATTGATCCAGGAGTTCACTGAACAAGAGGCCACAACAAAGCAGCAAGTTGAAGCAGCTCGAGGTGTTCAAGGCAGAACTGCTCAAACCTGAGTGACTCGGAATGAGTCACAGGTGAGTGTTGGGGACCTGTTGGCCCTTGACCAAGTTTTGGGAGTTACTTGGTCATGTTTGACCATTTTGGGACTTTGAAAGCCTATCGAAGAAGGAGCGCAAGGTGAAGCGGAGATTGTAGAATCTCGGCCCTTTTTGGGTCCTTTTTGGGTTTATGGGATAATGTAACAGGAATGGGATGTCGGCCCATGGGTTTACCCATGTTTAGGCCTATTTTGTATAAATAGATGCCTAGGATAGATAGAGGTAGTAGTGCATCTATGTGATGTAGGCTAAGTGCCAAGAGTTGGATTTGTGTGATCAAGGCTTTGTGCATTATGTGTAAGACTTGCAAAGCTGAGTGCAAGTCCCTATGAGAGACTGTAGAAGGCTTAGTGTTGTAATGCAAGGAAGAAGGATCTAGCAAGTTGCGCATATATTATGTCCTATGCGGAGTAAGGGCTTGGAGGCTCTGTGCTTGTAACCGATTAACCAAGACTATAAAGAAGAAGAGTTGGTGGATGTAGCCCCAGGGTGGGGGTGAACCATGTAATCACTATGTTATGTGCTTTGTGCTTTTTCTTGATGTGTTCATATGTTACTTTTTAAGTGCTTTGATATGTTTAGATAGATCTATTCATGCTTGGTGCTTATTATCTGTGAAAATGTTATATATGATCTAGATATTCATGCTTAGTGCTTGATATGCTCATTTTGATCCAGCTGTATATGCTAAGTTCTTGAATATTGTAGATTAGTGTGAATGTTGCGAAGTTCTATCTTGTAAGTGAAGTGGTTATTGACTGTATATTGAAGAACTAACGGTGCTAAGTTCTTTATTAAGTAGTACGATCACAGATCTATGTCCCAGCTAAGGTTGCAAACACTTGAGTCCTGCAACCACCCCTGCCTCTACCTTAGGTGAGACTTCATATTCTTCACAGGTGTTACTGAAAGGGCCCGTAGTTAGGGATTTTTTGGTGCATTGTTGTAGTGTTGAACCCTGGGTCTGCCCATGTGCCAACACCTACAACAATAAGATATGATCTCACCCTGTTCCCCTTTACCCTGTAGTTTCCATTGGTTTGTTCACTAAATGGGGCATTGACTTCATGGCATGTAACCCTCACTCAGTCAGGGGGAATGGATACATTATTGTAGTTGTGGATTATTTCACTAAATGGGCTTAGGCGATACCTACATTTGATAATACCAGAAAAACTACAGCGTTATTCATATTCAATGATACCATTACTAGGTTTGGTGTCCCTCAACCCATCGTTACTGATCACGGTAGTCATTTTCACAATTTTATGATGTCTGAACTTACTAAAAAGTTAGGAATTCGCCATGAAAACTCAACCCCCTATTATCCACAGGCCAATGGCCAGATTGAAGAAATTAAAAAATTTCTCACTACTATGCTTCGACGGATGATAGGAATTCATAAGTCAAATTGGCACATGATGTTTTTCTCATCATTATGGGCCTATTAAACATCTGTTAAGTCTACCACGGGATTCACACCTTTCCAGTTAGTATATGGTATCGAAGAAATTTTACCAATTGAATGTGAGATCCCATCTTTGAAACTAGTCGTTGAACTTCTCCCTAACACATCTACTGAAGAGGAATGTATGTTCTATTTGATGCAATTATATGAAACCCGACATGATGCCACCTTAGTTATTGAAACTCAGAAGAAGCGTGTTAAAACCCAATATGACAAGCATGTCAAGTCACGTGTTTTTTTTCTGAAGGTGATATAGTTCTTCTTTACGAGCAAGATCGTGATTTTCTACGGGGCGATAAATTTGATCCCATGTGGCGGGGTCCTTATATTGTGAAATGAGTGTTGGATAAGGGAGCTTATGAGATGGTAGATTATGATGGAGTTTCTTTGAGTGAACCCAGAAATGGGCTTTACTTGAAGAAGTACTATGCTTAAGTCATTTTTGCATGAGTGATGTGTATTTTTAGTGTATCATACTCTTGTGTGATTTTTCGTTGTTTGGTTCCACCTTTCAATTGTTTACCTTGCATTGTGCTTGGTTTCCATATGTAGGTGTCTTCACTACCCTACATGGCTTCACTGATGGTGCTAGTCGCAGTACTCAAAACTTAGCGTCTACTGCTTGGAAATCTATGCACCCACAGATGAACTAATCAGTCTACATGGTGTATGCCTTGGTCGTGCAACCAACAATATCATGGAATACAGTGCAGTTATCGAGTTATTGATTGATGTTGTTTCACTTGGAATCCACCATCTTATTGTACGAATGGATTCACAGTTAGTAGTCTTATAGTTGAGTAACGTTTATTCCATCCGGAGTCCTACTTTGTTAAAGGTATATTTACAAATTCGCCTCTTGGAACGTCATTTTGATTACATTGAATATCAACACATTCCTAGATGTCTAAATACATTAATAGATGCATTGGATAATTATGTGTTAGACATACATTGGATACATTTATAAAATCCAATCACATTTATGTACATAAAACAAGTAAGTCAGTAGGAGCCTCATATTAATAACGATAAAAGTTTACAAAAAGTGTTTTTGTATGAAGAACAAAATATCAAAAATGTGAATCATATGGCTTCATATACAACAAATCATCAAGGATGTTGCTCTCTATAACACGCAACTTCACGTGCTACTCTACGGAGCAGTCGATCGATGGATGCAAATACGTCCACTGTGTGGCGTTGGTAATTCCTAGGAATATCATCTATAGAGGCATCCAGGATATTCACTGTAAGTGCCTCTAGATTTTGTTCTATGGTCTTAAAATCAGCAGCAACTACTCTTTCTACGGTACCTCTCTCCCCTCGCCTCTGGATAGGGGATGAACCTAGAGGACGATAAGGTCCCATGTCTTCATAATCGAAGAGCACTTGATTAGTCATCGGATAAACAACATTAAAAACATTTTATATCATTAAAAATAACAAAAACATTATATAAACAAAATTTCCTTCTTACCTATGTCCCCCCACTAGGAACCTTTGGGAAGAGCTAGGTTTGGATCTCCATGGAAATCTAACCTGGCGTAGGCATAATCATCGACCATGAGAATTTGATTCCTCAGCCACTCGAAGAAGAAGTCCTTATACTTGACGATGTGACCACCTCCATGTCAGGCCATGAGTTCTACACACCTCTTCATTCTCAGATCCTATGGAGCAGGTATATCCCACTCTACCTACAAGCGTAAAACTGGGACCCTCTCTAGGAAGAAGGATATCAAAATAGACCCATATCCAAACTATTTCAACCCACCACTTTTTCACTTGGTAAGTTGTTTCTTCATACTTTTAAGGACCCCTTTGCACTAGTTGAAGACTTGGGGCTCCATACACTCCAATGCATACTAAAAATGGATTTGCAGAGCCATGTGGGGAGTTTCACTCCATGTCATGCACGTAATAGTATAGAGGATAGTCTGCAGAGGCAAGTCTCGGACATCCCTAATAGTGACCTTATTGTTATGTTTCTGGGTACCCAGCACACAATGTTGACTAATGTAGTGGTTCATGGGCTCACTGCCACCCCTACTACCTGTAAGTGTCACCCATGATCCACAGAGATATAGTCCTATTAGGAAATAGATATCCTCGATATCTATGGTACCAAGTACTCAAGTAGTCTCAGTTGGGCCCTCATGTGAACCAAATCCCACATGAAATTCGTACTCATTCACATCCCACATGTGAAATAAGTACTCAAGTAGTCTCAGTTGGGCCCTCATGCCCTGAATCTTGAAGAATTTTAATAACCCACACTATCAAAGGGCCATAACCATTCTTGGGCCATTCCCGGCGAAGTAATATTCTTCTTCATGCTCTCGTTCGTTCCACTCCAACATTTTGACTGAGGAAGACCTGCCAAGGAACCATAAAAAGAGATTAGAAACATAATTTTATTTCTTGGGGGTTTTCCCTTGTTAGGTTCATCTTTTAAACTTTTAGTCTATGGTCGTCACAGGCCTGTGCATTTGCACAGTGCGGCGTCGTTGCACCCTAGCTTCAAGGTCGCCTGTGATGATCCTAGATCATCACAGGTCCCGATATAGGGAACCTACGATGACCTCAACTCATGGGTAACCTCAAAAAATCAACCCAAAAACACATGTTTAACCAATGGAAATCAATTTTTGAACCATACAAAGATGAAGGAGATGGAGATTACCTTTGTTGCAGACTCGATTCGTAAAATGATCTGTCATGCACTCCGCAATCTGTTAGCACTCTGTAAATTGTGTTCGGTTGATAGAAAAATGGCAGAGGTAATTGTTTCAACCTACTTTAGAGTTGGGCACTAGCCTTCTCAAATCAGAGAGGGCTCTCTCGTGTCACTTGATATTTCTTTGGTAATCAGTGGCTAGATTTAGTTTGTTTTGGGGGTTTTTATAAATTTGTTGGCATGGAAGGGGAGGGACACTTAGGGCTATGGAGTTGAAATTATGAAAGTGAATGAAAACAATGATTGAACGGTATAACTCTATAAAGGATAAAGGCTAAATGAGGCAATTAATCTAAGTTGTAAATTGTATTTAAGCAGGGTGTAAGAGAAAGGAGAAAACAAATAACTGCATCAGAGCATTACTAAAATGAATTATGAATTAGCTAGGAAGAAAATTACACAGTTTAAATTACTTAAGCCGAGAGAATCACAAGATGAATTATGGGCCTTTGACTCTCCAATTTAAACAGAATAAAATGCAAATGGAATTAAATAACATAGGAAATACATACAATGAAAGGAGACAAAACTCATATCACCACCATTAGAATATTTTCATAGAGACTTCAAAAGCTTATGCATATGTATTCAATTCAGCTCCAGAAAATTACAATTGAGTTTAGAAACAAGTAAAAGGTTCCCTTGCACTTATTCCAACATTAATTCATTGAGAACTTCTAGCATTTATACAATTGGATTACAATAGCTGAACTGAAACGTTTCAGCTTCTAAAACTGACTACAATAATTTCAACTGACAGTCTCGGTATGTGAACCGATTTATAATGATTAAACAAAATGTTTCATAAACTAATGAATGGATTCTCTGACTGCTCGAATTTTTTCTTCGCCATCTGTCATGCTTCGGTCTTTTGTTGAACTTTCCGATCTGGTGACACTTGGAGGCTATTTGTTGGTTCCTGGAAAATTGCATTTTGTCTTGCATAGCCGCACGATATCTTTCCACTGTATGTCAGAAGGGATCTAATAATCCATCATTTTTTTATCAGTATCTCCAGGTTGATGCAAGTGGCATAAGTCATAGTTGGCAGCCCGATCTTTACTGTCTTGAACTGATTTACTATTTCAAATTCTATGGTCAAATACTCCACCAGATTTGGTCCTTTCAAGTTTTCCTCCAGGCCTTCAAACTTGGAATGATCCATTCTGCACTGGGTGATGAGAGAGTTGTATTTCTCTTGATCATATAATTTACCTTTTCCATCCCAAAATGGTGGGATACCTCTAATGAACAATTCTTCAAACAGATCTTTGAATTCTTGTATGCTCTGCTCTCTCTGCATGGCCTTGGTTTGGACTGATTTAAGCAAGTTGTGCTTGGCAATGACTCTCTTGGCCCAAATGATCAATGTGGTCCTATATTTTACTCTAATAGTCTGAAGTTCAGTAGTGGGAATGGAATTCAGTAGATTTATGGCATTATGGGCCCACTCTGAGGGTTTCTTTGTCAGTGTTTCACTCACAATAGTGCATCTTCTTATGGTTGTGATGGCCATGCTATGTTTGTCATCGATGAAATTTAAGTATACCTTGAACTTAGAAAAATCAGTAGCAATAGAGTCCCAGATGACATGTTTGGCCCCCTGCAACAATCCTTTGCCTTTCAATCTTGTCTTCAACTTGTACACCCTTTCCTGTAAATCTTGATTCTCTTTCTGGATTAGGGCCATCTTCTCATTCTTTATTTTCATTTTTTGTTGCAGTTTTTCTATGTCTCCCTTAAGGCTCTTGATTTCTTCTACTTTCAAGATAACTTTGGACATAGCCTGAATAAATCCATTAGTACTTTGCTCAGTTTCTGCAATAGATGGTGTAACAACAACCATGTATGATGCTCATGTCTGTCCTTGTGACCAATTCATTTTTCCCTTTTCCAGTTGCAACACTTTTTCCTTATAATTCAATGCTTCTTGTCGAAATGTTTCTTTCTATTACTCTAGAGAAGCTAGATATGCCATTTTTGGATGCTCTGTGGAAGACATTTTTAGCCTTTTCTTCATGCTTTGATTCATCTTGTCTTTCTCTTCTAAAGAAAAATCCACCCCCTGAGGGCCTTTAGATTCTAATCTCTTGACTTGAGTCTTCCAAGCTCTATTGGATGATTTATCTTGTCTCAATTGTCCCTCCAGCTTAAGTGCATGAGTTTCCAACCTTGAAATCTTCAAGCTCAGACCCAGGTAATCCAAATACATCATGTCACTGGTATTTCTGTGAAATTTTACCTTGTCTGGGGAACTGATGTTTTCATAATGCAGCTTGACCTCAGACACTTTATCATCATTTGAAATTGCTATTTTGAGTGTCTTCTTCTCTATATCTCTGACTGAGAAAAGAGAAGACATATGTTGATAAATATTTTCTACCTCAAGTATCAACTCCCTTATTTCACTCGTGGCCAAGCTTCCTTTCACAACATATTGCTTTGCTAAATCTTCTTTAGATTGGTAAACTTATCCAGGTGCTTTATCATAAATGTGTGTCTTGCTGCTGAAATCTCTTGAGTTGCTTTCACTTTGGGGCATGCTTATTTTACTAGATTCTTCCTTGTTGGTGCCACTCTCCACCATATCCATGCTTACTTTCTCCTTAGGCTCTTCTTCCTCCATATCTACTATCTATGGATATTGTTTGATCTTTATCTTCTTGGGAGCAGTCTGCTGACTATTAGTGCCTAGGGCCTCCGAACTGCTTCTCTTGGTGTAGACAGACACTTTGGGAACTTGGAATGTCATCTTCTAAGGGGTATGTTGTGTCTAAGTTTGTTGTAGGGTTGTCCCCACTTGATTTGTCTGAGCAAGCTGCAAGGTGGCTTCCATATCAGCACAGGTTTCCAAATTAGCCAATTTGTCAAAACCTTCCACATACTCATGTTCATAAGGGCCCTATTTTCTCGTCAATCTTTTGTTAGATATGACCTGATGTGGATCATATTTTTTCCCTTGTAGTTGTGCAAATTCAAACTCCTTGAATTTGGCCTGGATTTGAGGTAAGAAAGATCTATTCTTCACAACAAATGGTCCTATGATGAAAGGAAATTTCAGGTTGGACGCCTTATGCATTTTCAGGAAATGCTCTGTCTCTGAGATGATTCTGTGTCTGATGAACACTAGGGAAAAAAATTTGGTTGTCAAAAAGATAGGGAGAAGATAAGATGCCTCTTGGCACCCATATACCCAAATTAATGTAGAGTGCATGAACAACACCCAATCTCCTACTTTGTTTTCTAAGTTTGACTGTAAGTACTTTTCATGTCCTCCAAAACTCTTGGAAGGCCGATGTTGAAGATCAAACTATAAATTCTGGACATGATATTGTTTATGAAAATGAGCATTGTGATTCTTTTGCATTCCGTGGAGATGAATGTTGCTTCAGGGAACTCTCTCTTGTTTGTTTCTAGGAACATTTTTAGCAGGTACGTGTAATATCTGAAGTGCCTTAGTGATTGGATGCTCACTAGCTGTTTGTGTAAATTATCAGCTATGAATTTATCAAAATTGATACTGACTGGCTGACTGGATTCTAATTGGAAAAAGGTTAACAGGAAACCTAGCATGACCTCAACTACATATTTTTCAATATCCAAACCTAGAATTTGACTGAGTATGGAACAAGCCCACTATATTTTGATAACCATGACGCTTACACTCATAGGCAAGGATAGACTCTCAGAATAATGTTCGGGTTTAACAACTATCTGCAAAAATAGGGTTTTGACCTCGAGAGGAAATTCTCTGTAAATTGTGACTAGCTTTTCTTCCTCGAAGGGTTCAGACGTTGTGGAAGGGGACTCTAGTATTTCAAGGGAACATAGAACAGACGGGCAATCTGTTCTACATAGGACCTCCGACCCTAACCTATTTAAAATGACCCTCTCTTCCTGTGAGTATTGTTCAGCACACCAACATATGAATTCTGGGAAAGGAAATGTGACCTCGACGGCGTAAAAGACTATGAAGGTTTGGACCGCTTCGAGAAAAGGTAATTGTCTCCCATTCGCTCTGGACACAAAGACGGTTGAGACGGTTATTACGGTGTCAAACACATCAGAGTCCCTGTCAATTAGGGCTTCTTCGCTTGGCATGGGATCTTACTCTATTACGGACAAAAATATAGGATCCATGGTGATGATGGAAAATACATGTGAATGCGCAAAAGACACTCGAATTTGGTGCATTGTTGAACTTAGTTTCGATTGGAGCGGTCACGCCACTTTTACCATTCAAATGATTTGAAAAATCATAAAATAATGACGAGGGTCACCCTCCTTATATACATCTCCCGATATTGAGGATGAGGAAAAACGGTTTGGGGTAGACCACTTTTCGCCCCGATATGCATCTGGTGGTGCCACGTGGTCATGGGAAAAAACCACAGTATTTTCATCGGATTGCTTTCAAACAATTAAACTCCGCGTTAGTTCTCCGCTCTATATGGCCGCTGACCATTGATCTGTGGTGTTGGAGATCCGTGATCCGTCGTGTCCCATCAACTCCGCACATCCGTTATATTTAGCCCTTTTCCGCTAGTTATGGCCCTGTCCTCCAAACTATCGCATCTCTACACTGGTTTAGCCCCTCGCTAAATCCCGAGACTTGAATCCCATCAAACAATTGTTATGGTGATAACATAGGCTCCAACTAGGGATTTTATCCTCCCTACGAAGTAGCAAAGAACGGTAGACCAAGTGCCTACTCATTGGGCTATAATTTATTTCTATGATCTGAATCCACCAATATTTATTCAAAAACTCAAAATCGACCCAACATAGCTCAAGGCCTTCACCTCGGGCTTCAGCTATGCCGCTTTTATTTCAATTCCTTCATGCAAAAAAGAAAAAAAATGAAAATGATTATGTACAATGAATGGAAGGGGTGATGATTGTTTAAACGATATAACTTTTGAGGAACCTACCATTCACAGGCCCTCCTCCAATGATGTGTCCATTACTCTCTTGTAGCAGGTAGGCATTACTTCCACGATATACTGCAATCTTGAATGATCCCAACCATAGATGATTGAACTTCCCATGCTTTCCTTATCTTCATTTCTGGCATCCCCTCTTAGTACCAAATATCCCAGTTTGAAATCATCCACTTTGGTATGCTTGTAAAAATCCTTTTTTATCTTGTCTTGGTGTAGCTGAGCATTGTTGAAGGCCTTTTCCCTGGTTTGTTGGGAGTTGATTAGTTCATCCTTTCTTATTCGAGTGGCATTTGTTTCTGCATCCAGTTCCTGTAACAACCTCATTACTGGCAATCCCAATGCATTCGAAAAAATAGCCTCTGTTCCATAAACAATATGAAAAGTTGAGGTGGCGATAGATATCTTTGGGGTGATTCTATCAGCCCATAGTGCATGGATGAGATTTTTATGCCAACCCTTTTTTTTTTATCTTGCAACAGTTTCTTGATAATTATGACTAAGATTTTATTTGAAGACTCAGCCAACCCATTTCCCTAAGGGTAATAAGATGTAGAATGGCCCAGGGTGATATTATAATCACTGCAAAATTTCTCTATTTTCTTGGACTTGAAAGTTGTTGCATTATCTATTATGATATTGATTGGGCATCTGAACCTGAACAAAATATTGTCTTCTAAAAACTGGATGATCACAACATTTGTTGCCTACCTGGTGGGAACTGCCTCAATCCACTTAGTGAAGTAATCTGTTGTTGTTAGGATCCACTTGTGTTGAGCTAAATATTATGGGTGTATTTCCCCTATAAAATCAAGGCCCCATTGTCTGAAAGGTGTCTCAACAAAGATGGGTTTCAAAGGCAGAGGTTGCAATTTTCTTTTCCCATCAAAAATTTGGCATTCATGACATCTTCAAACCTCTTTATAGACATCAGAAAAAATGACAGGCCAATAGAACCCAGCTCTAAAAATCTTATGCACAGTGGTTTTCCAATAATGGTGTCATCCACAGTCACCCTTATGAAATTCTTTGATGGTCTTCTCAGCTTCTTCTTCCAACAAACAGATCAACAAAATCCCCCCTGGATCTTTCCAATATAGAGACTAATTTACTATACAAAAATTTAATGCTTTCAGCTTCAAGAATCTGGTCTTTGTTTTACTCAATTCAGGAGGAGTCTACATATTTCTTAATACATAGGAATCAAGAAACTTATGGGATACCTGAGGAGTTTTCTCTTCTTCTGCACTTGTTAACAATTCAGCCATGAAATTTATTCCTAAAATCTCACAGTTTATCTGTTCCATCAGCTTCGCAAGCCCCTGTCCCTTGATCAACTTGGTGGATTTGATCTCAAGGTCATATTCTAACAACATTGTTATCCATTTACCCCTCTTTCCTTCAGGATCAGGTTGGGTTAAGATGTCTTTCACAGAGCTAATGGGCACATAAGCAGTAGTATGGGAATGTAAGTTGTAAACTCTGAATTCTTTCAAGGCCTTGACTAGTGCATATGCTTGCTTCTCCATGATATCATATTTCAAAGGGGAATCTCTCAATGTCTTGTTGTAATATGCTATGGGCTTCTCAAAATTTTGCTCATCTTTTTGTAGTAAAACACCAGCAATTGTGTGCTCTAAGGCAAAGGAGAACAATATGGATTCCTTTTCAAAATTAGGGTTGGCTAATATTGGAGCCTTGGTCAATGCCACTCTGATGTATTCAAAGGATTTTTTGGCCTCAGGGGTCCAATTTATTTCATTTCCTTTCTTGAGTATCTTGGTAATATACTTTATGATTTCAGCCAAGTTGGGGATGAACCTTCTCAGAAAATTTACTTTTCCCAGGAAAGATTGTACCTCTTTTTTGCTTCTGGGTATGCCAATTTTTAGTATTCCCTCATCTCTATTGGGATCTACCTTTATTCCCTCTTTTGAAATAATATGACCCAACAAATTTCCTTGTTCCATAAAGAAATTTGACTTCTTAGGGTTTAATGAGATTCCAAACTTTCTGCATTTCTGAAATGCCCTTCTTAGATTCTTGAGGTGTTCTTCATCTAAAACATAATACACATTGATATCATCTAGGTATATAACAATGAATTTGTCATTTTCATCAACAAAATCTATGTCTATAGCTCTTTGAAATTTTTCCCCTGCATTCATCAGCCCAAAAGGCATCTTGGCATACTTGAATGTTCCACATGGAGTTGTGAGCGTTGTCTTTCCCTGATCATCGGGGTGCACCATAATCTGATTGTATCCAGAGAAGCCATCCAACATCAACATTTTTTGAGAGCCCACCACTTTCTGTAAAATGTGGTCCATCTTAGGTAGTGGGTAGTTGTCCTTTAGAGATACTCTGTTCAGATTTATGAAATCCACACACAACCTGATTTCTCCACTCTTTTTTCTGATTGGCACCAGATTTTCTACCCATTTAGAAAACCTCATGGATATTATGATCTTGTCTTTAAATAGATTCTTTACCTCTTTCTCAATCAAGGGAAACAAAAAAGGGTTTATCCTTCTTAATTTATGTTTGAAAGTTTTGTGATCTTCTTTGATTGGGATCACATGTTGGATTATACTGGTGTCATAAATTTTCAGATCATCATATCTCCAAGAAAAATCATCAGGCAACTCTTTCATTAGCTTAATATATTTCTCCTTGACTTCAGGGTTGAGTGTTCTGGACAGCTTAATGATTTTGGGATATCCTGAGTCTCAATATTGCAATCCTCTACATCCCCTTCATTTACTATAATTTTTGGATTTCTGGCCACATCATTATTATCAAAGAGTTTCTCCAATGGGACCAGACCCTTGGTAATGATGTTTGTTTTTAGCTGGACTATTTCTTTGCCTGCATTCGAGTTGTCAAAGTACCCATCCTTTGTGAAAGTAGTTGCATCTACCTCTTAATCACAGTATTCTTCATCAATGTTCAGATTCTCAAATTCATTCTCCATCTTGAGGAAGCTTTCTATTTGTTTGTCATCTTCAAAAACCTGCCAGTACTTAATATTATCTGGTATTGTTGGCCTGTACTTGACCTAAACCTCATATTTTTTGTTAGGGAAGATTGGAACTTTGAAAACTGTTGTTGAAGTAGCCAAGGCATCAACAATATGATTCTACTCTCTTGGAATTGTTGAAAGATTATATTCTGGAAATTTCTCAAGGATATTTAGCACTAGGTTCCCATATGCCCTATGTCTGGGATGCTTTGCTTGGTATATGCCTTTGATTTGATTGATAATTAGCTCAGAGTATCCATGTACAGCTATTATTTTGGCACCCAATTCTTTCAAAACCTTCAACCCCAATAATAATGCTTCATATTCGGCCATGTTATTTGTGCACTCAAAAACAAGTTTGTACGAACACAATTTTGAATCTCTTTTGGGGTGATTGATCCATACACCAGCTCCTACTCCTTCTCTACAGGAAACTCCATCAAAACTCATATTCCATGTCTGATTTTATGCATTATCCTACTTCTCTGAAAAATTCTCAATCTATTGATCAGATCTCTCTTTATCATCCATATCAATTTCTGGCTCTTTCTCTTCAAAGCACAGATCATTGAAGTATATAGAAGACCCCAACTCAATTTCCACAGAGTAGATGGGATGATTATTTGTCTGTGACTTGTTGCTAACCATATATTTGAGAAAAACCTCTCTATACAACCTCCTATCTTGACCAAATACATGGATGGTGGCGTATGACATGTCCATCTAAAGATTTCCCTTCAATTTCATAGCCCACGAACTGGATAACAACATGCCAAATTTGGGAGGAATATCAACAACCACTACATCCATGACCATATTCTTCATTGGGATTTGTGCTAAAGACACCACCATATCTTTGATAATACCCATGCACTTCACCTTCCTCGAATCAAAAGAGAACAGGTATTTGTAAGCCCTTGTGATGTCAAGGCCTAGTTGGTCCATGACCACTTTGGGCATTAGGTTATGAGATGCTCCTAAATCCAACATGGCATTGTGCAGGGTCATATCATGGATTTTTAGCCTAACATAGAAAGGGGGAACTTCTTCATTATCACTATTTTCTTCTACTCATGGTCCAAATAAGATGGTAGGGTGATCATCTTGTATGTTTAGGGTATCAGAAGTTTGTTCCATCTTAAGCATCTTGATGATCTGATTTCTATATTCATTGTTCTTGATCAATTCATTGAATGGTACGGAAATTTTAATCTTGGCCATATCACTTTCAAAATTAAAGGAGGATGAGGTTTTCTCTACCTCTTTGGTGATTGTTTCTTTCCTCGCCTCTAATTTTTTTTTCTGGGGTTCTTCTTTTCACTTTCCTTTGTCCAAAATAACCTTTTCAGTAGCATCCTTCACAGTAGAATCCTTTGCAGCAAAATCCTTTTTGGGCTGACTTGAAGAGGGTGTGTTACTTCGAGCTTCTTTGGTGGGGTTTACTTCTGAAGGATTTCCTTTTGGAGGGTTTCCCTTTGGGGGGTTTTCAGGAACTCTCTGATTTCGAAGATTGTATTGTCTCTGGAATTGCATGATGGCATCCTACAATCCTTCTTGGTAATATTCCATTTCTACCGATAAGCTTTCCTCTTCATCTTGCATGAAGATCTCATTTGCATCCATGAACTGGTCATGTTCTTCTTTAGTCAATGTTACACATTATTTTCATCATCCCTATGACCGTTAATGATGTAAACCTATATGTTGTCTTCAGAGGGGTCAGTAGCCTGAGTTCCTGAAGAGAGAAGGGAGAGGAACTTTTCCTGAGAAAAGAAGTTGCATTTTCCCTTGTAAAAGCCCTGTAAAAAAGGAAGTTCGCAGGTTTCTATATAGGCAGGGTGCGAGAATGCCTGATTCTCGCAGGTTGCAACATAGCTAGAGTGCGAGATGTTCACAAGTTGCTCTATAGGTAGGGTGCAAGAATGCCCACACGTGGGAAAAATAAGCGTTTTCTCGAATCTTCTAGAAGGAGAAACTTCTATGGTGAGGTGGCATCCGAATGGTTTGGATCTTACTCGCTTTCATGATTTAGTGGGATCATCCTAACCTCCTCACCTTATCCTCTTCAACTGCTTATAAAGGGAGAGGAGTTCTCATGGAAGAAGGATTATCTTTGGTTGGCTTGGAATTATTGGCTTGGTTGGGTGGCTTTGAAGTTTGCCTTTGTCAAGATAGATTGTGAATGTATCAGATCTATGCTCTCAGTGCTTGAGTGAAAGTGTGTGGGGAAGAAAGGGCAGTTGGAAGGGACCTTACGACATCAAGGCCATGGTTGTAATCTCTCTTTCACATTTAATATGTCTGTTAATATGATTCTTTCCTATAAAGCTTGTTGTGTTTATTGTATGATTCCTTGATCACATACATAGGTTCTTATATTGAGTTTATGCTATTGCTATCACTTTGGTTGGTTCGCGTTCTTTTGCGGGATCATCATTGTATGAGCATTGGAGCAGACTAGGATGGTGATGGTGAGAGAGCGACATTTAAACGGTATGTCATCATCCCTCTTTAGTTAAGTAATTCAATATCTAAAACTTAGGAAAGTGTCGTGTTACGGTGTGTTTTGTTCTAGATCTAGGTGGATCTAGGAGATCAGTTAATTAATGCGCACCTACCAATTTGTCCAGATAACAAAATTGGGCGACCATACTAGAGAGGCAGTTGTTTTCTAGTTAGTCTAGTTTCCCTTGCTTTGATCGCTTGTTTTCTGGTCTGCAGTGCGTGGGAGATCCATCCAGACTCTCACGGATCAGTTCACTCCAATTTGGTCTTTTCAAATTTTTTTGCTTGTTCTGGGGCATTCTGCTATGCCAGCTGAGTGGCTGCCGAGAAACACGAGTTCATACCTGGTGTTAATTCCACTGCGAACCCCTCGAATTCAACCTTTGTTCAGCCTACGAGAATCTTTGATTCTTGCACTTTATGTCACACTACCAGCTTGTGAACTTGTTTGTACAAATTTTTGGATTGGGTCTTGTCATTTTGATGCGGTTTGCAGCACAGGCAATTTGGATTGAACTTTAAGGCCTATATTGATGCATTTTATAGTCACCTTGACATTCTTTGAGTTGCTTTTAGCCATCTTTTGCTTTGTTTTAGTTTGAAGGATTAGTGTCTTGCTTTGAGTGTCTTTCAATTACAAAGCATGTGTTTCTTTAGAATAGTTTAGGGAAAGATCGATTTTTGAATAGTTCGCTTTAAAAGGAAAACTTTTAGTTTGGGTTTCTTTGTTTAAGAAAGTTCATTATTAGCTTTTAGTGAAATTTTTTGAAACAAAAGATTTAATTTCTTGCTTTATATTAGATTGGAGACATCCTTGCATTTTGAAGTAGTGAAATTTGCATGATTCTTGGCATTTTATCTTAAATTATGAAAATTTCCCCCCCCTCATGGCCATGAATCATGCATTGGTATTCAGTACCTTTTCTCATTTCTTGAGAATCTTGATATTGATGAGTTTAATATATTTTGGGACATTGTGCATATGGAATGATAAATGTTTTTTCTATATAAACTGCAGTAGCATGGCTTTCATCGAAATGAAAAAGATGGCATCTTCATATCTTTACATAATTTTTTGGTCGATCAAAACACCATAATGTCCATGTGATCTTCCTTTTGAGTAACAACAGTCATAAAATAAAAGCGTATAAAATTGATTAGACATTTTTATATTTCACAGTAACTTAATTACATTAGATTAGTTGTAGGGAGTTGGAATAGGTGAGAAAGATAACTTTCCAAAGGCGCAAAACAAACATAGAATCTTGAGTTAAGGGGGCGATTAAATCCACTTATTACATTTGTCACAGGAAGCCCTTCTAACACAAGGGTCAATCATGAGGTCGTATTGAGACTGGTAGAGTTACTCACCTGCTTTGTTGGTCTTGGTGTAGAAGTTAGATTATTATGGGGTCACTTGAGAGGTATACCACAATGATAAGTGGAATCCTTTCAAGTTGATTCCGGGCTAGATACCCTGCCCTTGCACATGGATCAAAGCGGTGATTGTTCCCCCAGGGTTTATTGTTGTCGGTGGTAACCCTAGTGACCTATCTCTTTAGGGTCTTTACATGGAGTCCTTTGTGGAGGGAGACGGAAGTCTTCCACGGTACACCTAGAATCGGCGTTAGCCAAACTCCTCTAGGGCTCTGCCTTGGAGGGTATACCCACGATTATGTGTGGGAGCTTGCACCCGGTTGTAAGTCTGTTAAGAGTGGAATCCGTCGATTAACTTTCCACACTGCTCTATCACCGACCTTCTTACATTGTTCCGGCAACATTGGATTTCATCACCAACTAGTGTGCTCATTGTAGAAGGTTTTGTTTGTTTGCTTGCTTCCTAGATTTTTTAGTGTGTTGTTTGTTTTCCCTAGTAGGAGTCTAGGTTGGATATTTATTTAATGGTGTCAATTCGTAGAATGACCAATGAAGGAACCCACACTCGAGGGGAACCTTCTATTTTTCCCTTCTTATGGAAACATTGGTCCTCCCTCACATAAGCTACTTTGAGCCTTCCGAGGAGTCTCACTATTGGATTAGATATGGTTGTTTCCACTCGGGTAATCCCGAATTCAGTTAGTGCTTCAGTCACAAACACTTCCCCAAAACATCAACCTCATGTTTGATCCTTCACCTTCTTCACGATGGGATCTTCTTCACCTTCTTAGAAGCTTGCAATGTCACCTTCGTTCATCTTCTTCATCGTGTGAAATTTTTGAAGCTAGTAACACGGTGAATAGAAAGAAGAAGAAAGATAAGTGAGGGTCAAAACCTCCAACCACATCAAACATGTTGGAAAACAACGGGTTAACGTGTCGATGTTGGGAGTGTTGATGATGTCAGATCACCAAAACAACCCGTGGCCAAGTACCCTTGCAGGTTTCGTAAGGGTAGCCATCTTCTTAAGGAATGCGGTCTATCCAAGGTTATAGAAGCATGGTCTACACATCCTACATCCCAACCCTTATGTCGTTAGCCTACGAACAACATGTTGATGACTTCTGTCGACTAGTCGTGATATGGTTGGGAAGAAGAAAAGTGAAGAGTCAAGTTCCGTGTATGTTATGCAAAGTCATCTCCTTGTCCTCCTTATGAATGAAGCCTCAAGTCTTGGAAGACATGAATGTTTCGTAGCCTCAACTTCTAGCTTCTTATAGTAAGCTTTCTCTCAACCCTCCAATAGTTGATCCCGAATGATCATTAAATTCCCTTCCTTAGGTCAATCGGTTGATCATGTCGTCAATCTGGTCCGTCCTTAGTTGAACCGGTTGATAAAGTGGTTGATCCGATACTACCATCCTCGGTCAATCCTACTCTTCCCTTAGAGAGTGAAATTGAAACTAAGCCCGATTAGATCCATATCCACTTGTCGATATTTCCCTTAGAGAATGTCCCCCTTGAAGTGGTCCGATCCATTGCCATCACATGGGTAATTTCACTCCTTGGAGAATGAAACTCAAGTAAAGTGCGATCTGATCTCTCCATCGGTCGATCCTACTCTCCGATAGAGTAAACCCTGATCTTGCCCATGTTTTTCTCGTTTGATTACATAATCTCTGCGTGTGGGGGTATTCCTCCTTCTCCCATAGGACCCCTTCAAAGTAATGAGGCCATCCATTTGATTGGGATGTACTCGCTGGACCTCGTCTTCCCTCTTACGTTCCTTTCCAGTTATGATAGGTTTGTGGTCGGGGCGTTCCCCAAATGTTGATAGATGAAGGTTATTACGTTGGTATTTTGTCCTCTATTGCTTGGCAAGCTTTGGGTTGTACTCAACTTGCGTCGGTTACCGCAGGAATCATTGGCTTTTAGCGGAAGAACTAGTCAACCTTTAGGACCCTTCCTCAGTTTCCTGTAACTCTGGGAGGGAAAACTATCTTTATCGATGTCATGGTAGTCAAGACCCTTGGATTTTTCTTACTCCTTGGGAATAGTGTCTATGCCATAAGCTATTGTGTCTACTCTTTTGCATGTGATATATTTTCACGATGGACGAGTTGTGAACGTTGATCAACTTTCATTCATTATTACACTTTGGATTGCCTCCACAGATGGTTCTTGTATCTGAGGCGATGCTTATTGCCACATGTCAATTGTAATGGCGTTGTCACTATGGCTTCAACCCGATGGAATTAGATCCGGTGGTTGACATGGTAATCTCTTTGTCTAGAGGTTGTTAGAGATTGATCTTTATGCAATGGGACCACCGACATGGTGTCATTCAGTGTGTTTCTGGCTTCCTTCGGTGAAGATACCTCGGGAAGCCATGGCCAAATGATTTTGTCCCTTGACATGGTGTCATTCGAGCATTGTCCTCTTGGAATCCATGATCAAGAAGAGAGAGATTTTCGAGGATAGTTTTTCATCTCAGTAGATCCTTGTTAAAAAATGAAGCAGAGGCGATCATGAGGCGTTTTACGGACGAGCTTTCGTTAAAATGAAGCCGCTACGAGGATAGTTTTTTAGTCTCTGTGGCAACCTCGTTAAAATTGAAACATAGGTTACGAGCATAGTTCTTTGTTTTACGTGTCGAGCTCGTTAAAAATGAAATAGTTTTCCCCCTCCTCTATTTGAGTCAAGTCCTTCATCTAGTATTTGGAAGCTTCATTTCATTCTCAACTGGGTTGGATGAAGCGAAGCTTGGGGGACATTGCCACCGGCCGCTAAGACTTCATCTTTGAAGTTTGAGCCGCTAGTTTTTTAAGTTGGGGACTAAGTACCAACCATGCATTGAGTGCAAGCATAGTTTTCTATGGTTCAAAGGCTGTGTAAAAATGAAACCTACACCAAGCATAGTTTCCTCACGGTTCAAGTTTGTCTAAAAAATGAAACCGAGGTCCAAGCAGAATTTTGTTTAGTTTTAATCTTGTGTAAAATTAAAATCTATCCCAAGCATAGTTTGGTTTTGTTTTAAAGCTTGTGAAAAAAACAATCCCGGTAGTCTTTGTTCTTTCGTAGCACCGTAAATGCGAGGGAATGGAGGATTCTTGAGAGCGAGTCAAACGTTTTCTGGTACTCTTAAATCAATGAGGATGTAGCAGAGTATGCTTTTATCACTTTCGAGACTTCGTGAGTCTTGAAAAGGAACCCACGGAAGGAGTTCCCTTTAAGCTCTTTTTTGGAGCTCTCTAAACATGAAAATATTGTCGAGCAACCTTGTTCTTTTCCATTTCCGTTAATATTTGAAAAAACATCCTATGGCGATAGTTTATCTCTTTTTAGATCTCATCAGACTACTTTACAAAAAGGCTAAGAGTTCTCTTTAAGTGTTTTAGACTCTATAAACACTTGAAAAAACTTTGATTTTCTTTCTTTGGACTCGTAAAAAAAAACATTGAAAGGCCCATATCGGATCGAACCACTCCTTCCTAAGTTTCATTAAATATACTCGAGGGACTCGTCCGAAGGTTGAGCTTAAATTGACAAGCATATGTTATCCTCCTCAAGCTTGTATAAAAATAAAGAAATTTTCATGAGAAATGGTGGGGGAAAAATTGGGAAAGAAATGTATCTAAACATGTATTATGTGGAAGAGTCACTTTTAAACATATTTACCCACTTTCACTCACCTTGTGTCTAGGTTGGAAATCCTCTTGTCTCCTGATCATTCTCCTATAAAGATTACAAATTGGTATGTGATCCTGTTGTTTGATTCAGTGTTTCCAATATGGTTAATAAATTAATGCGTCAATATTTTCAAAGAGAAGTTTAACCTAGAAAGCCTTCTATTGTATGCGACCATTTCTCTAGGTGTAATCCTTCTATTGTGTCAACCATCCCTTAGTCAGTCCTGAGTCACTTGTTGCTCTGATCTACATTGAATCTTGTTACTTGTTTAGTGTCATTGATGTGGGATACATTAAAGGCCCTCCTGTGGCCAGTCTTTTCTATCAACTTCAACTCATTATCAATTAGACTTAGAAACCAATTGGTACCTTGGAACTTGCATGCCTCTCCAGTAGCAGGTTTCTAAACTTTTCGTGATGGGTTTCATTATTGATACACGATGGAGATTCGCCAGTGTTAGACTTGATCGATGAAATTCACATTAGTTGGGATTGTACTACAGTGTACCTTAGGATTCGATGACATTATGGTGATTTCCCTTGCACTTGTTAATGGTATACACTAATATGGTGGTAATCAAGTGGTTTCTACCATGTTAGAACTTACCGACACATGTATTCACACATGGTTAGATTAGAGTACTATAGAGTGAGGTGGAAGAGCCACTGGATCTTTTCTATGAGATCGAGGTTGCGTTCGATATATTAGGTTTGTACTATTGCATAGATCCACGTTATATGTCACAGTTGCTATGTTCAAATTTGAGTCTTTAACACATATATCCCGCGGTGTATTTTGGTGGCTATGTTCATATTTGAGTCATATTAGCATGGAATCCCACGAGTGTATGTTTGTTGGCCATGACCTTTCTTACTTGACATGGATCTTTTTATGTCGGCATTTATGCTTTGATCATTTGTATTCTGAGTATGGAATTGCCTGCCGCCGGTGATGATATATTTATTATCTTGTATTTCCTCGTTTTGGCGAGGTTTCCATTGCAGTTGTTTCTTGTTCCCCTACACGCACTTTCGATAAAGTATTTCAACTATCACTCTGTTCTAATTTCATACTTTGGGGGCTCTCTGTTACACATTATTTTCATCATCCCTATGTTCGTTAATGATGTAAACCTATAATGTTTCCTTGGCGAGGAGAATTGGTGACTTTGAGTTCACGAAGAGAAGGAGAAGAACTTTTCTTGAGAAAAGAGTTGCATTTTCCCTTGTAAAAACCACATAAGTTCACGAGGTTTCTATATAGGTAGGGTCTTGAGAATGCACGATTCGCTTGAGGTTGCCTCATAACTAGAAGTGCGATATGAGTTGCTCTATGGGTAAGTGCTTGAGAATGCCCACATGGGAGAAAAACAAAGCGTTTTCTGAATCTTCTAGAAGGAGAAACTTCTATGGTGAGGTGGCATCCAGATGGTTTGGATCTTACTCGCTTTTCATGATTTAGTGGGATCATCTAACTTTCCTCACCTTATCCTCTTCAACTTATAAAAAGGAGGAGTTCTCATGGAAAGTTATCTTTGGTTGGCTTGGAATTATTAAAAGCTTGGATTTGAGTGGCTTTGAGATTTGCCTTTTGTCAAGATAGATTGTGAATATTATCAGATCTATGCTCTGAAGTGTGGAGTGAAAGTGTGGCAAGTGAAGGGGGCCGGTTGGAAGGGACCTTCTGACATCAAGGCCATGGTTGTAATCTCTCTTTCACATTAATATGATACAATAATATGATTCTTTCCTATAAATCTTGTTGTGTTTATTGTATGATTCCTTGATCACATACATAGGTTTATATTGAGTTTAATGCTATTGCTATCACTTTGGTTGGTTCGTTGTATTGCTATCACTTTGGTTGGTTGCGTTGTTTTGCAGGATCATCATTGTATGAGCATTGGAACAAAGCTAGGATGGCGATGGCGAGAGGAAGCGACATTTAAATGGTATGTCACTCATCCCTCTTTAGTTAGTAAATTCAATATCTAAAACTTAAGGAAAGCATCATGTTCTAGTGTGTTTTGTTCTAGATCTAGGTGGATCTAGGGAGATCAGTTAGTGTCCCCACCTACCGATTTGTCCAATAACAGTAAAAAATACCTATGTTTCTTTATCATCACAGCAGTTCATGTTGTCTTCAAAATATCCATCACAATTCTCATTTACATAATTATTTTGAAAAGGAGGTCTTATTTGTTGATCCCCCTGATTTTCTTGATTTCCTTGATTCGCCTGATTTCCTTGATTCCCCTGATTTCTCTGATCTCCTTGATTTCCCTGATTTCTCTAATCTCCTTGATTTCCCTCATTTCTCTGATCTCCTTGATTTCCCTGATTTCCCTGATTCCTCTGATTTCTTTGTTCTCTTTGTCTAATTTGTGGGATTGTTGGTCTCCTTGGATTTCTGGGTGGACCATCAGCCTGTTCTTTGGAGTTAGGCCTATTATCTAAGGCCATTCTCTCCATCATTCTCTCCATGGTTCTCATCATCATTTCAAACCTTTCTTCTGATGTTTGTGAGGTTGAAGTTTATGCCTTATCTTCATCTTTGTTTGTGCCCCTGCCAGAGTTAGATTTTATCTTTCTTGAAGCCATTAGATTCACTTCGACCTCTATGGCATCAATCATCATATCATCTAATGAAGTAGATCTTCGTACTCTCAATAAAAAAGAAAAATCACTTTCAAAGGAATCATCATATCTAAGTTGAGCAGCTTTAGGGGGGTTTTACCTCAGCAGGAATCAAATTATAGACCTTTATGAATCTCGTTGAAAAGTCTTGCACTAGTTTGTCAAGTGATATCTTCATGTTGTTATACTGAGTCAACAACTGGAAGGGATTTTTCTTGTCGCCCATTTTGTAAGAAAGTTGGTTTCGAAGGCCTCAAAATTTATGATACTAGATGTTGGAAGAGCTCTGAACCACTTCCTCACTTCTCCCGCAAGGCTTTGTGAAAACAGTCTCATTTTTGCATCTTCAAAATCTATTTCTTCCAAGTCTATAAAATCATTGAACCAGTCTAGATGTTTTTTGGCTGACACACTACCCTCAGCATCGTATATTTTAATCCTTAAATTGTACTCCCTAGGTAAATCATGTAGCTGAGCAGGTAGCATGAGAGGAGTAAATCTAGCTGCCATGGTTGCTGTGAGGGGTCGAAGTGGTTGTTGGTTCTGAGTATGAATCAATATAGGCTTCACGGATGCAGCTAAAATCAAATCTTGGAATCTCTTTTCGTCAAAGATGACCTCGCTCAGACAAGATTTAGATTTAGTTATGAATAGAGTTTGTTCAAATTTTACATTAAACTCAAGGTCTTCAATGCTCGTCACTCCATCCGTGGGTAAGGATAGATATCGGTCAAAATGCAACACTGGGGTTACTTGCTTTTCTTTTCTTTTATGTACAAGCTTTTTCAGGATCGGACACAGGGATTGCAGCTTCTGGGTTTGGGTTTCTCCTGGTGTGAATTCTCTTGGGAGCCAGGATTTCTAGCTCACACTGCTTGGTGCAACTGGTCTCTTGGAAATGGAGTCGCCAAGGAAAAAATAATCTCATCCAATAATATATTTGATCCACTTTCACCCTCGGGGATCAAAACTAAATCTTAAAGTCATTCTTCTCCCAAGGAAGGTTTCTCTTCCGTTCCCTAACAGCGACACCAGAATGTTATCACTCTGTAAATTTTGTCTAAATGATAGACAAATGACAGAGGTAATTGTTTCAACCTACTTTAGAGTTGGGCACTAACCTACCCAAATCAGAGAGGGCTCTCTCATGATTTCTTTGGCAATCAGTGGCTAGATTTAGTTTGTTTTGGGGGTTTTTATAAAGTTTTTGGCATGGAAGGGGAGGGACACTTAGGGCTATGGAGTCGAAATTATGAAAGTGAATGAAAAAAATGACTGGCCAATAGAAATCTCCATAGGATAAAGGCTAAATGAGGCAATGAATCTGAGTTGTAAATTGCATTTAAGCAAGGTGTAAGAGGAAGGAGAAAACACATAACTGCATCAGAGCATTACTGAAATGAATTCTGAGTTAGCTAAGAAGAAAATTACACATTTTAAATTGCTTAAGCTGAGAGCATCACAAGATGAATTATGGGCCTTTGACTCTCCAATTTAAACAGAAGAAAATACAAATGGAATTAAATAATATGAGAAATACATACAATTAAAGGTGACAAAACTCATATCACCACCATTAGAATATTTTCATAGAGACTTCAAAAGCTTATGCATATGTATTCAATTCAGCTCCAGAAAATTACAATTGAGTTCAAAAACAACTAAAAGGTGCCCTTTCACTTCTGCCAACATTGATTCATTCAGAACTTCTATAATTTATACAATTTGATTACAATAGTTGAACTGAAACGTTTCAGCTTCTAAAATTGACTACAATAATTTCAACTGGCAGTCTCAGTATGTGAATTGATTTATAATGATTAAACAAAATATTTCATAAACTAACGACTAGCTTCTCTAACTGCTCGGTTTTTGTCTTCGCCGTCTGTCCTGCTTTAGTCTTATGTTGAACTCGTCGATCTGGTGACACTTGGAAGCTATTTGTTGCTTCCTGGAAAATTGCATTTTTTCTTGCCTAGCCACATGATCTCTTTCCACTGTAAGTCAAAAGGGATCTCAGAATCCATCATTTCTTTTATCGGGATCTCCAGGTTGATGAAAGTGGCATGATTCATAGTTGGCAACCCAATCTTTATTGTCTTGAACTGATTTAATATTTCAAAGTATGTGGTCAAATACTCTACCAGATTTGGTCCTTTCAAGTTTTCCTCCAGGGATTCAAACTTGGAATGATGCATTCTGCACTGGGCAAGGAGAGAGTTGTATTTCTCTTGATCATATAATTTCCCTTTTCCATCCCAAAATGGTGGGAGACCTCTAATGAACAATTATTCAAACAGATCTTTGAATTCCTGTATAATCTGCTCCATCTGCATGGCCTTGGTTTGGACTGATTTAAGCAAGTTCTCCTTGGCAATGACTCTCTCGTCCCAAATGATCAATGTGGTCTTGTCTTTTACCCCAATAGTCTGAAGTTCAGTAGTGGGAATGGAATTCAGCATATTTATGGTATTATGGTCCCACTCTGAGGGTTTCTTTTCCAGTGGTTCACTCACAACAGTGCATCTGCTTCTGGATGTGATGGCCATGCTATCTTTGTCATCGATGAAATTTAAGTATACTTTGAACTTCGCAACTTCAATAGTAATAGAGTCACAGATGACATGCTTGGCCCTCTGAAACATTCCTTTTTTGTTCAATATTGTCTTCAACTTCTCCACCCTTTCTTGTAAAGCTTGATTCTCTTTCTGGAACAGGGCCATCTTCTCATCCTTTATTTTCATTTGTTGTTGCAGCTTTTCTATGTCTCCCTTAAGGCTCTTTATTTATTCTGCTTCCAGGCTACTTGGGACATAGCCTGAACCAATCCATCAATGCTTTTCTCAATTTCTTAAGTAGACGTGTAACAATAGCCATTTTTTATGCTATTGTCCTTCCTTTTGACCAATTCATTTTTTCCTTTTCTAGTTGCAACACTTTGGCCTTATAATTCAATGCTTCTTGTAGAAAGGTTTCGTTCTCTTTCTCTAGAGAAACTAGCTCTGTCATTTGTGGATGCTCGGTGATAGACATATTTAGCCTTTTCTTCATGCTTTGAATCATCTTGTCTTTCTCTTCTAAAGAAATTTTCACCCCCTGAGGGCCTTCATATTCTAATCTCTTGACTTGAGTCTTCCAAGCTATGATGAATTATTTCTCTTGTCTCAATTGTCCTTCCAGCTTAAGTGCATGAGTTGTCAACCTTGAAACCTTCAAGCTTAGACCCAGGTATTCCAAATACAACATGTCACTGGTGTTTCTGTGAAATTTCACCTTGTCTGTGGCATTGATGTTTTCATAATGCAACTTGACCTCAGACACTTTATCATCATATGCAATTGCTATGTTGAGTGTCTTCTTCTCCATATATTTGACTGAGAAAATAAAATACCTATGTTGAGAAATATTTTCTACCTCATGTATCAACTCCCTTATTTCACTCATGGCCAAGCTTCCTTTCACAACATATTGCTTTGCTAAATCTTCTTTAGATTGGTAAACTGGTCCAGGTGCTTTACCAAAAATGTGCTTCTTACTGCTGAAAGATCTTGAGATGCTTCACTTCGGGGAATTCTTCTTTTACCAACTTATTCCTTGATGGTGCCACTCTCCACTATATCCATACTTACTTGATCCTTAGGCTCTTCTTCCTTCAGATCTACTATATGTGGAGATTGTTTGATCTTTATCTTATTGGGAACATTTTGCTGACTACTAGTGCTCAGGGCCTCTAAACTGCTTATCTTGGTTTAGACAGACACTTTGGGAACTTGCAATTTCATCTTCTAAGGGGCTTTTTGTGTTTGAGTTTGTTTTAGGGTTTTCCCCACTTGATGTGTCTAAGAAAGATGTAAGGTGGCTTCCATATCAACACAGGTTTCCAAATTAGTCAATTTGTCAAAACCTTCCACATACTCATGTTCATAAGGGCCCTGTTTTCTCATCAATATTCTGTTAGATATGACCTGATGTGGATCATATTTTCTCCCTTGTAACTATGCAAATTCAAACTCCTTGAGTTTGGCATGGATTTGAGGTAAGCAAGATCTAGTATTCACAACAAATGGTCCTATGATGAAAAGAAATTTTAGGTTGCACGCCTTATGCATTTTCAGGAAATACTTTGTCTCTGAGATGATTATTTGCTGATCCAGGTGGATATCGGTGGCCACCCACCTTTTCCAGCTGGCTCAAAACAACTTTCTAGCAATTTTGATAATTTACTATTTTTAGCAGTTTTTCGGGTCCTGAACTTCTGGAGCCATTTTGAGGCCCTAAACAACGTTTTTTGGGGTATGTTGCGATTGAATAACTTCAACATGAAATTTTGTGCAACTGTTTTAGTCCTCGGATAGATCTTTCCAATGGGCTATCATACGCCTAAAACGGAGATCGTATGCAAAAGTTACAACCCCAGGAAGTTGATGTACTGACTTACCCAAACGGGGCCCACATGACTTTTGGCGCTTCATCTCCTAGGGTTAGGTTTTTTGATGTTTAGGGTTTTTGAAACTCCTGTTTATTGTAAAAAGGCCTTGAGAGCCTCATTGTAATCATCTTCTTGCGAATGAGCACAGCAGTCACATCTCTTCTCAGAGATAAGCCGCCACCATTCCAGCAAGCTTGTTTTCTGCGGCATTTTACAATTTCAGCTTATTTCCTTATTGAATAGAAAACCAGTTTTACTGTATCTCCGTTATTTTGTGTTAAGCATCTGGTAATAATATATAGTCATTTCGTTTTTCTCATAAAATCTGGATCATTTGCCTTATGAACTCCATGAAAAAAACTCTGGTTGTCAAAAAGATAGGGAGAAGATAAGGTGCCTCTTGGAACCCATATACCCAAATTATTGTAGAGTGCATGAACAACACCCAATATCCTACTTTGTTTTCTAAGTTTGGTTGTAAGTAACTTTTCATGTCCTCCAGAACTCTTGGCAGGTCGGTGTTGAAGATCAAACTGTAAAATATGGACATGATCTTGTTTATGAAAATGAGCATTGTGATTCTTTTGCATTCCGTGGAGATGAATGTTTCTTCAGGGAACTCTCTCTTGTTTGTTTCCAGGAACATTTTTAGCAGGTACATGTAATATCTGAAGTGCCTTAGTGATTGGAATTTCACTAGCTGTTTCTGTACATTATCAGCTATGAATTTATCAAAATTGATACAGACTGACTGACTGGATTCTGACTAGAAAAAGTTTAACATGAAACCTAGCATGACCTCAACTACATATTTTTCATTATCCAAAACTAAAATCCAACTGAGTATGGAACATGCCCACTGGATTTTGATAACCATGACACTTACACTCATAGGCAAGGATAGACTCTCAGAATAATGTTCGGGCTTAACAATTGTCTGCAAAAATAGGGTTTTGACCTCGGGAGGACATTCTCTATAAACTGTGACTAGATTTTTTTCCTTGAAGGGTTCAGACAATGTGGAAGGGGACTCTGGTATGTCGAGGGTGCATCAAATGAACAAGAAATCTATTCTACACAGGACCTCCGACCCTAACCTATTTAAAACAACCTTCTCTTCCTGTGAGTATTGTTCAATGCACCAGCCTACAATTTCTGGGAAAGGAATGTGACCTCGACAGCGTAAGGGACTATGGAGGTTTGGACCGCTTCGAGAAAAGGTAATTTTCTCCCTACATGATCTAATAAATTGGTTCTAGACATAGAAACGGGTGAGACGGTTATTACGGTGGCAAACACATCAAAGTCCCTGTCAATTAGGGATTCTTCACTTGGCGGGGGATCTTTCTATGTTACGGAAACAAAAGACAGGATCCATGGTGATGATGGAAAATACCTGTGAATGAGAGAAAAACACTCAAATTTGGTGCATTGTTGAGCTTAGTTTCGACTAGAGCGTTCGTGCCACTTTTACCGTTCAAACAATTTGAAAAATCATAAAATATTGATGAGGGTCACCTTCCTTATATACGCCTCCCGATATCAGGGACAAGGCAAAACGGTTTGGGGTAGACAACTTTTCACCCCGATATGCATCTAGTGGCACCACGTGGTCATGGGACGAAACCACAGTATTTTCATCGGCCCGCTTTCAAACAATTAAAATTCATGCTAGTTCTCCGCTCGATATGGATGTTGATCGTTGATCTATGGTGTCGGATATCTGCAATCCGTCGTGTCCCATCAACTCCGCACCTCCACAATATTTATCCCTTTTCCGCTAGGTGTGGCCCTGTTCTCCAAAATATCATGTATCTACATTGGTTTAGCCACTCGCTAAATCACGAGACTTGGATCCCATCCAACAATTGTTATGGTGATAACACAATCAACAATTGAAAATTGAGGTAAAAAGAGGGTTTGGAGCAATGTTTGGGTGAAGTTACAAATGAAATAGTGAAATGTGGTTTTTTACCTATTTTATTGATTTTTACTACTTTTCATTTTTATATTATAATATTTTTTATGCTTCATACAAGCCATAAAGTCCTAACAGCTCTACAAGTGGTTGATTTTTGCAGATTGACAAGTCTAGAAGTAAGACGTTGGAACAAGGGTCCACCTTTTTGGTTTGTTTTATATATTTGTCACATGTACAAATCCTTTTAGATTTTTTCAAGAAAAACTCTGAGCAAAGTCCTAATTCTTTCTCACACTCGTGAAACCATGAGAATGTAATCGAGTAGTCTTTTGTCTCTTTTCGAACTCATAATGGTGACACGAAAAACAAAACCTATGGAGTATCCTTTAAGCTCTTTTCACACTCCTTAAAAATGAAAAGATTGCCGAGCGACCTTGTTATTTTCACGCTCGTAAAAGTATTTGAAGAAAACATTTGATGAGCGGTAGGTTATCACTTTTTCGGTCTCATCACATTAATTTACCAAAAAGGAACTGATGGAGTTATCTTTAAGTGTTTTTCAGACTCTCAAAAATTGAAAAACCCCTGAGTTTTCTCTCTTTGGACTCGTTAAAAAAACATCGAAAGACCCATATGGGATCGAACCACTCCTTTTTAGGGTTTGTTAAATATACTCTAAGGGACTAGTTTGAAGGATGAGCTTACATCAACAAGAATATGCTATCCTCCTCAAGCTTGCGTAAAAATAAAGAGGTACTCACCAGAAATGGTGGGGGGAAATTGGGAAAGAAATGTGTCTTTGTATTTATGTTAGTGGCAGTAATAGTCTCTCTTGAACATGACACCCCTCTTCACTATTGTGTCTGGGTTGGGAAATCCATTTGTCTCTCATTTTACCATCCACAAGTCCATATGTTGGGTCCTCCTTGAATCAATGTTGCCAAGACTATTGTCGTGTCATTCATATGTTCAAGAGAATTCCAACCTAAACAAGCCCTCTATCGAATCAGCCATCTGCAGTTATAAATTTTCTACCATGTCGGCATTCCCTGAGTCAGTTCCAAATCACTTCATACTCTGATCTACTTCAAATCTGCTACTTATTTTGTGTCATTGATGGGGGATACATCAAGGTTCTCATGTGACGAGTCTTTTCCTGTCGACTTCAACACATTATCTGGGAACAAGACTTAGAAATTGTTTAGTACCTTAGAGCCTACATGCCTCAATGGTAGGTCTCTTCACTTTCAATAGTGGGTTCACATCATTGACCCCTGATTGGGAGATTCCATCAAGTGTTTGACTTCAACTCATTTATTCACATTCGTTGGATTGTACTAGAGTACCTTGGGAGTCATTGACATCAATGGTGATTTCCCTCGCGCTTGTTAATGGTTTTCATCATTGACCGGTACTCAAGTGGTTTCTACCATGTTCAAATCCAACACATGTAATCACATGGTTAGATTCGTACTTAAGGATGATGGAAAAGAAGACCCTGGATCTCATCATTTTGATCCAAGTTGCGACGAAGTATTCATGAATTAGTACTGACATGTAGATCCACTGTGTATGTCTTGTGGCTATGTCCGGATGTTGAATTCTTTAGAGCATAGATCCACAGTGTATTCTTAGTGGCTATGTCGATTCATAATTACATGGATCCATAGTGTATATTTAGTGGCCATGACTCACTTGACATTTTGTAATCTGAGTATGGGAATGCCTACCTCAGATGATGGTATCTTATTATGCAGATGCTTGATTGTTTGCAAGTTCCCGATCGGTGTGCTCCTTGTTCAACACACACATTCTACAAAGTATTTCAGTTGTCATGAGTTCCAGCTTCATACTTTGGGGGGCATTCTATTACAAATTATTTTGGTCACCCCAGTGATCCACTAACAACATGTGTTCATGTTCCCTAAAAAGATAAAAGAGTCTTTCTCCATGAAGAGAGTGATTTGTTTTCCTTTCTCAAAAACCTTATTAAAGAAGGTTGTCACATCCTGCAATATGCATGGGGTGCGATGATGCTTGATTGTCGCATCCTACTCTATATCTAGAATGTGACGTCTCCACAAGCTCCCATATGCCTAGAGTACGATGATGCTAAAAGCTAAGGAAAATTCAAACTTCATGAATGTTCTAGAAGGTGAGGTGGCCTCCAAACGGTTTGGATCTTACTCGCTTTTCTGATTTGGTGGGATCATCCTAATCTCCTCATCTATCTCTCTTTCACAATATATAAAGAGGGATCTCTCATAGAAAAGGATAAGGTTGAATAGGCTAATAATTGTGTTGAGAATTCTACATTAGATTATGCTTGAGAACTTCCTTTTAGTTCATCAAGTCAGATTGTGGATCTTCTTCATTCAAGGCTTTGGAGAAAAGGTGTGTGTGTTGGAGAAAAGGGCCATTGAAAGGGGACCTTGCAACATCAAGTATTTGGTTGTATTATCCACTTTATATTTAATATGATACAACAATATGTTTCTTTCCCATAAAACTAGTCTTGTTTTATTGTATGATTCCTTGATCACATACATAGGTTCTTGTTGAGTATATTGTGTTGCTTTCACTTTGGTTGGCTTGTGTTCCCTTGCAGGTTCAATATCATAGGAGCAATGGAATGGAGCTAGGATGGAAATGGCAAGAGGAAATGACATTTAAAAGGTATGTTTTCTATCTCGTGTTAGCTAATAAACTCAATAATTAGAGCCTAGGGAAAGTCTTATATTTTGTTTTGTTTTGTTCTAGTTTTGGGTGGAACTAGGGAGATCTGTTTCTGTCCACACTTACTGATTAGTCCAATAACAGTGGGGGTGGGAGGTAATATTAGAAAAAAACATATTATGAGGGTGAGGGTGGGGGTG